>PVIU01000793.1:0-158703 GCA_004026605.1 Ondatra zibethicus
TCCAGATGAATCCGCGGAAGCTGGTTGGGCGAGGATCCCGGTCCCAAAAGCAGGCCTACTGAGGGTTGCCAGCTCCTCTCTGCTCGGCTCCGTGGGACAAAGGAGGCCCCCTAGCAGGGGACTCGCCCTTCCCCCAAGGCCTCAGCCCGGGTGGGCCGAGCTCAGGTGCAGCCGGGACAGGGTCCAGATGAATCCGCCTATTTATTTATTTATTATGTATACAATATATGCGTGCAGGCCAGAAGAGGGTGCTAGATCTCATCACAGATGGTTGTGAGCCACCATGTGGTTGCTGGGAATTGAACTCAGGACCTTTGGAATAGCAGGCAATGCTCTTAACCACTGAGCCATCTTTCCAGCCCCAGGAAGTCTTTTCTTAAAGGAATTGTGCCTCTGCTTGCTGCCAGCAAACAGAGCCCACTTGAGAAAATGCTGCTACCAAGAAGCCATATTTAATTCTGTTCTTTTGTGTCTATAATTCCTTCCCAAGATCTCACAGGTTTTATGTGGATGTGGTTGCCCCACATTGGGGGCCATTTTGTAGCCAGAGATTGCTTGTTCATTTCCTGGTTGTCCAGACCCAAACAATCACACCGAAAATATATTAATTACAACACTGCTTGACCAATGATTCAGGTGTATTTCTAGCTAGCTCTTACATCTTGAATTAACCCATTCCTATTAATCTGTGTATCACTACAAGGCTATGGCCTACCGGTAAGTTTCTGGCATCTGTCTTCTTCAGCAGCTACATGGTATCTCCTTGACTCTGCCTACTCTCTCTCTATATATATCTGTTCAGATTTTCTGCCTGGCTTTACTCTGCTAAGACATTGAAGGAAACAACTTTATTGATCAAACAATAAAAGCAACACATATACAGAAGGGCATCCCCCATCAGCTTACAAAGTAGTAAAGTTCTATAAGGCTTTTCATATATGGCTATTTTTCAATTAATCTTTCTCCTATCCCATTCTGTCTTCATCTCCCCTTCCCATCCCTGCTGAAATCTTTCTACCATCATATCTCCTCTATCCCTGGCTCTTCTGTCTCTCACAGCTCAAACCTTTTCCAGTCCCAGTACTTACCCCAGCTCTACTTTTATATCACATGTGCTCTGCTATCCCCATCCCCTCTTAAGGCGTCTCCTCCTTGCTTTAGGATGGCACCTCACACATTGGTCTGGGCCCTCTTACTAAACTATCAGTTAAGAAAATGCCCCACAGACATGGCCCCAGGCTAATCTGATCTGGGCAGTTCTTCAGCTGAGGTTCTGTCTTCCCAAGGTGACTTTGTATATCAGGTTGACAGCTGAAGCTGTGGTGTTTGTGACATGTGATATTTATCTTTCTCAACCTGGGTTACTTCACTTAGTATAATATTTTCCAGTTTAAGCCATTTTCCTTTGGATTTAATAATTTCATTTTTCTTTACAGCCAATTCAAATTCCCTTTGTTTAAGGGGGGCTGGAGAGATAGTTCAGTAGTTATTTGTACCCACATAGTACGCACAATGGTCTCTAATTCCAGTTCCAGGGTATCTGATGCCCTCCTCTGGCCTCTGTCATCATGAGGCAAGCACCTGATACACAGACAAACACACAGGCAAAGCACCCTACACATAAATAAATTTTAAAATACTCCTCAGTGTCCGTATTCTCATTACTTATTCATCAGTTGGCAGACATCTAGACTAATTCCATTTCTCAGCTATTATGAGTGAAGCATCAGTGAACATGGTTATATATGCATATCTGTAGCAAGCAGAGTCCTTTGGGTATAGGTCCAGAATGGTATAACTGTACTATCTTAAGGGTTTCTATTCCTGTGACAAACACCATGACCACAAAGCAAGTTGAGGAGGAAAAGGCTTATTTGACTTACACTTCAGCATTGCTGTTCATTACTGAAGGGAGTCAGGACAGGAACAGGGCAGGATCCCAGAGGCAGGAGCTGATACAGAGGCCATGGAGGTGTACTGCTTACTACCTGTTTCCCATGGCTTGCTCAGCCCTCCTTCTTATGGAACCCAGGACCACTAGCCCAGGGCTGCCCCCACCTACCAAGGGCTGCTCCCTCATTAATCACTAAATGAGAAAGTGCTTTATAGCTGGATCTCATGGAGGCGTTTCCTCAACTGAGGCTCCTTCCTCTGAGGACCTCAGCTTGTGTCAAGTTGATACACATAACCAGCCAGAACATGGACCATACGACATTTCTGCTTTGAGCTATGTAAAAATTTTATTTTTGTGTTTGTGTCTGTGTCTATGTATGTTTGTGTGTCTGCCATGTGTACAGATGCCCACAGAGGCCAGGAAAGGGTATTGGATCTCCTAGCACTAGAGTTACAAGCACCTGATGTGGGTGCTAGACACTGGACTGGGGTGTTCTGGAAGAGAAAGCACTCTTAACCACAGAGCTGTCTCTTCAGCACCATTTTTAGCCTTTTGAGAAACATGTGCCCTGATTCCATAGTGGGCAGACTCTACACTACAACAGCAGATGTGAGTCCATTGCTCCCCATGTCCTCATCTTTCCTTGCCATCTGTTTCTGTTTTCTTGATGATAGCTAATCTTGTCAGGGTGACAGACCCTTGGAATTTCATTTTGCATTTTACTGATGCTAATGATGAAGGACACCTTCAAGAATGTTTACTAGCCATCTGCATTACTTCTCCGAGAACCCTCTGCTTAGTTCTATAACCCACTTTTAAAAATTAGGTTCTTCGTTTTCTCGATGTTTAATTTCTTGAGTTCTTTGTGTGTATAGGATACTAATCTTTTGCTGGATGCATAGTTGGCAACGGGTTTTTCCTGTTCTGTGGGCTGCCATATCCTGTGCTTTACAGAAGGTTTTTAGTTTCATGAGGTCCTGTTTGTCAATTACTGGTGTTATTGAATGATCAGAGTCCTTAATTATTTTTCTTCAGAAAGTCCATTCCTTACACCTCTATTTCAAAGTATACTCACTACTTTTTCTTCTGGCAGTTTCAGAGTTTCAGGTCTTATGTTGAAGTTCTCAATCTATTTGGAGTTGATTTTTATGCAGGGTAACAGATAAGGATTTAATTTTGTTCTCCATGTAGACACCTAATTTTTCAGCATCATTTGCTGAAGATACTGTCTTTTCTCTCACAATTCATTTTGGCAATTTTTCCTTTTATCAGTAAGAGGGTGGCTGTCACCGTACATGGAATACATAGGGTGTACGTGCCTGTTTTTGTGTCACTACTGAGCCCTGTACTAGTACCTCATAGCTCTGTAGTATAACTTAAATTGGGTCCTCTTCCTGCTCAACACTGCATTGACTATCTAGGGTTTCTTGTTCTTCCATATGAAATTTAAAATATTTTCTTATTTCTATGAAGAACAGTATGGCTATTTTGTTTGGGACTGAATTAAATCTGTAGATTAAACCTTTGATAGGATAACTATTATCACAAGATTAATTCAAACCATAAGCATAGTAATTTTTTCCATTTCTAGTGTCTACCTCAATTTCTTTTCTCGGTGTTTTAAAGTTTTCATTACACCAGCCTTTCAGTTCCTTGGTTAGCTTCATTCCTGTTTTGTTTATTGTTTTTTGAAAACGAAATTGTTTCCATGGTTTCTCTCTCTGTATGTTTGCCACTGGTATGTAGGGTGGTCACTATTCTTCATGTTTGCCATTGGTATTTAGGGAGACTATTAGTATCTGTATGCTTGCCATTGGTATATGGAAGGTCACTATTTTTGTTTGCTGATTTTGTAGAGTGTTTAGCAGATCTAACAGCTTTCTAGGGGAGCTTTTTGAATCTCTTATGTGTAGAATCATATCATCTTTGACTAAAGATACATTGTATTCTCCCTTTCCGAGCTGTATCTTTGTACTTGCTTCTCCTTGTGGTTTTTTGAGATAGAGTTTCTCTGTGGAACTTGCTCTGTAGATCAGGCTGGTTTCGAACTCACAGAGATCTGCTTTCTTCTGCCTCGTGAGTGTTGAGATTCAAAGTGTGCACCATGAGTTTTTTG
The DNA here is from genome assembly GCA_004026605.1 of Ondatra zibethicus. Lineage (NCBI taxonomy): Eukaryota > Metazoa > Chordata > Mammalia > Rodentia > Cricetidae > Ondatra > Ondatra zibethicus. The sequence continues at coordinate 4,011 of PVIU01000793.1, forward strand.
TTGCCCAGTTATTTGCTTCTCTTGTCTTATTGCTCTAGCTAAGACTTTAGGTACTACAGTGAATAAGAGTGGAAAATGGGCATTTTGTATTGTTCCTGATTTTAGTGGCAATGCTATAATTCTGGCTCTAGGTTTGTCATATAGAGCTGTTATTATATTAGAAATGTTCCTTCTAGCTGAACAGCGGTGGTGCACGCCTTTAATCCCAGCACTCAGGAGGCAGAGGCAAGCGGATCTCTGTGAGTTTGAGACCAGCCTGGTCTACAAGAGCTAGTTCCAGGACAGGCTCCAAAGCTACAGCGAAATCCTGTCTTGAAATAAAAAAAAAAAAAAAGAAATAAAAGAAAAAGAAAAAAAAAGAGAAATGTTCCTTCTAACCCAAATTTCTTCAGAATGCCTGTCATTAATGGATGTTAGATTTCGGCAAAAGTCTTTTGTATCTATTGAGATGACCATGTGAATTTTTGTGGGGGCAGGGTTTGAGACAGGGTTTCTCTGTAGCTTTTGGAGCCAGTCCTGAACTAGCTCTTGTAGACCAGGCTGGCCTTGAACTTTCAGAGATCTGCACGCCTCTGGCTCCTAAGTGCTGGAATTAGAGGTGTGTGCCACCACTGCCTGGCTCTTCTGTGTAGCTTTGGAGTCTGTCCTGGAACTCTGTAGACCAGCTATAGACCAGCTTTGTATATCAGGCTGGTCTTGAACTCACAGAGATCCATACCTACCTCTGCCACCCAAGTGCTGGGATTAAAAGCGTGTGCCACCACTGCCGGGCAATCACGTGATTTTTGTTCTTGAGTCCATTTGTATAATTTATAATATTTATTATTTACGACTATTGAATTATCCCTGTATCTCTGGAATGAGGCTACCTTGATCATGGGCAGTGACCCTTTTGATGTGTTCTTAAACTTGGTTTGTGTTTTCTTGAGAACTTTGCATCTATACTCACCAGGGAATCTGGTCTATACTTTTCCTTTTTGTTGCATTTTCCCAACAAATATTATCCTGGGTAGCAGGACAATATTCGCTTCATGAAAAAGTCTAGTAATGTTCCTTCCTTTTCCATTTTAGGTAGTAATTTAAGAAGTGTTGGTGTAAGCCAGCCATAGTGGCACATGTCTGTAATCCCAGCACTCAGGAGGCAGAGGCAGAGGCAGGGAGATCTCTGTGTTTGAGGTCAGCCTGGTCAACACAGTGAGTTCCAAGACAGCCAGAACTACATAGTGAGACACTGTCTTGAAAAAAAAAAACAAACCAAAGAAGTGTTGGTGTTAGTTATCTTTGAAGGTCTCATAAATGTCACCAGTGAATCTCTCTGGGCCTGAATTTTTTTTTTAGTGGAAAATATTTACTACTATTTCAATCTTGCTGTTTATTATAGAGCTGTTTAATTTTTTTTTTTTTTTTGGTTTTTCAAGACAAGGTTTCTCTGTGGCTTTGGAGCCTGTCCTGGAACTAGCTCTTGTAGACCAAGGTGGCCTCGAACTCACAGAATCCGCCTGCCTCTGCCTCCCGAGTGCTGGGATTAAAGGTGTGCGCCACCACCGCCCGGCTAGAGCTGTTTAAATTATGTAGCTCATCTTGTCTAATTTTGGTTGGTCGCATGCATTTAGAAACTCCTCCGTTTCTTTCAGTTTTCCCCATTTAGTGGAATATATGTCTTAAAAATAGGACCTAATACTTTTTCTTTTTAATTTTAAACATTATTATTATTTTGTTGTCGTTATTATTATCATTATTTCTGCATGTGTATGTGGAAAAGGAAGGAAAGAAAGATTTTGTGGAGTCAATTTATTCTTTCCATCTTTCCGTGTCTGCCTGAGATTAAATTCTAGTCATCAGGGTGGTGCCTGAGCACTTTTATCCGTTGTGCCATCTCACTGGCTTGAGCTAATGATTTTCTGAATTTTATTGGTATGTGCTATAATGGCTACCTTTTCATCTATTTTGGTTGGTTTGACTGAGGGCTTGTCAGTTTTATCTTTTCAGCTTTATTACAAATCTGCTATTATCATGATAGGCCTGCATCTATTATGACTTGGTACTTCTTTCTTCCTGATCACAATGTACTTTCTTTGTTCTGTGTATTCAGTGTTTTAATTCTAATATGAGGCGGGGAGGTTGTATTCTGGTCTTGTTTGTTTGGCATCCTAAGTGTCTGTTGTATCTGAATTGCCATCTTGCTTTAACTCTTGGAGGTTTTTCTATTATGTTTCCTTTTAAAAATGATTTTTGTTCATATAGAATGAGATCTTGTCCTACTCTGTGTAATAGATTAAGTAAAAATGCTACAGGTTCCTGAGTGGCTGCAGGGGGCAGCAGGCCATAAGACTACCACAGGTCCCTAAGCAGGGGCAGGCAGTGGACAGCAGGTCCCAAGAGAAGCCAGTCCCAGGCAGGGATGGCACAGTTCCCCAAGTGACTGCAGTGGGCCATGAGGGGCAGCGAGTTCCACAAGGAGAGACAGACAGATGGGCTCGCCACAAGGCCATGTTGCAGGTCTCCGAAGGCAGCTAGTCCGGGGCAGGGAGCTACACGGCAGGTGAGAGACAAAGACATGCATAGGCACGCAAAGCCATGCAGAGTGAGGTTGGATATTTATTTAGTGAGTTATGGAGGGGAAAAGGGAGAAGGAGAGAACAGAGAGAGAGAGATAGAGAGAGAAGGGGGAAGGGGAGATGTGGGGAGAATGGAGTGAGGCAGAAGCTGCCTCTTGAGGGAGAGACAGAAAGCGAAGGGACTTAGGCTGGAAGCTGCAGCAGCGAAGAGTGGGGGAGAGTCTCTTTTTTAAAATTGATATTTATTGAGCTCTACATTTTCTCTGCTCCCCTCTCTGCCTCTCCCCTCCCCACTTCAATCCTTCCTCAAGGTCCCCATGCTCCCAATTTATTCAGGAGATCTTGTCTTTTTCTACTTTCTACTTCCCATGTAGATTAGATCTATGTAAGTCTCTCTTAGTGTCCGCATTGTTGTCTAAGTTCTCTGGGATTGTGGTTTGTAGGCTGAGTTTCTTTGCTTTATGTTTAAAAACCACCTATGAGTGAGTACATGTGATAATTGTCTTTCTGGGTCTGGGTTACCTCACTCAAAATAATGTTTTCTAGCTCCATCCTTTTTCCTGCAAAATTCAAGCTGTTGTTATTTTTTTCTGCTGTGTAGTGCTCCACTGTGTAAATGTGCCACATTTTCCTTATCCATTCTTCGATCGAGGGGCATTTAGGTGGGTTCCAGGTTCTGACTATGACAAAGAAAGCTGCTATGAACATAGCTGAGCACATGTCCTTGTGGCACGATTGAGCATCCTTTGGATATAATATACCCAAAAGTGGTATTACTGGGTCTTGAGGAAGGTTGTTTCCTAATTTTCTGAGAAATCGCCACACTGACATCCATAGGGCTTGTACCAGCTTGCATTCCCACCAGCAATGCAGAAGTGTTCCCTTTTCCCCACAGCCTCTCCAGCATAAGTTGTCATCAGTGTTTTTTTATTTTGGCCATTCTTATAGGTGTAAGATGGAATCTCAGAGTTGTTTTGATTTGCATTTCTCCAATGACTAAGGATGCTGAACATTTCCTTAAGTGTCTTTTCAGCCATTTTAGATTCCTCTGTTGAGAATTCTCTGTTTAGGTCTGTGCTCCATTTTTTTATTGGATTATGTAATGTTTTGGTGTCCAATTTCTTGAGTTCTTTGTATATTTTGGAGATCAGACCTCTGTCTGATGTGGGGTTAGTGAAGATCTTTTCCCATTCTGTAGGCTATTGTTTTGTCTTGTTGACCATGTCCTTTGCTTTACAGAAGCTTTTCAGTTTCAGGAGGTCCCATTTATGAATTGTTTCTCTCAGTGTCTGTGCTGCTGGGGTTCTATTTAGGAAGTGGTTCCCTGTGCCAATGTGTTCAAGTGTACTTCCCACTTTCTCTTCTATAAGGTTCAGTGTGGCTGGCTTTATGTTTCGGTCTTTGATCCATTTGGACTTGAGTTTTGTGCATGGGAGTGTCTCTTAAAGGGATAGAGCAGACTATTACACTCTTCCCATAGTCCATACATTTGATCTTTCCACAGAGTCGTATCTCTCAGAATTCCTGCTCATACGTTCTGATTATTTTGTCCTTGTTGGAGAATGCCAGTCCCCCATCTTGTTTTCAAGCTGAGATTCTGTCCTCTTCTTGACCCACGCCATCATTGAGACATTCCACCAAATTTCTATTTGACCTGTGCTTTTTATTTCCAGTATTTCAGACTGGTTCTTCCTCAGTTTTTCTGTCTGTTAAACTCCTTTTCCATAACTTGCATCGCCTTCCTTATTCCATTCAACAGTTTGTGTTCTCGAGCAGAAGCCTGTTTTTCTTCTAACACACTTAGGCTAATTGTTTTGAATTCTCTATCTAGGATTTCATCTAACTCACTTTCCCTGGGTCCATTACTGTAGGAGGGGTAATGTTGCCTTGGGTTTTCAGGTTTCTTATGTCACTGCATTGAGATTTATCCATCAAGGGTTGTTTTGTTGCAGGGAACTTTTCAAAATCAACTGTGTTATTTCAGTTTAAGTACTGGCAATATTCAAACTTGAATGTCATAGAATTGAGGTGTGTAGTTCAGAAAATAATGTATGAGTCCCAGAGGTCAGGATGCCTGGTTGAAACTCTATATTGTTCCCTCAGTAAAATATTAACTGGAGGAGTCTTCATAGTTCCTGGATATTACCACCATGCACATACTGTATTAGCCAGTTAAGAACAGTGCCTCCTTTGATGGTAATAACAGTGAGAAGATAAACAACCAAGGACAATATAGAAGATTCTTGGATAGTAAATAAGATTAGGAGAGGAGGGAAGTAGGGTGAAAAGGGGATAAGTATTTGATTAACCCTGAAAAGAAAAAAAATGAGGTTAGTAAATTAACTGGGAGGGGTAAGCAGGATATTGTTAGAGACCACAGATGTTTAAGATTGTTAAAGCTCTGTAATGTTATATTTAAGAAGTAGAAAGAGCTCACTGGCCTAGCACTCAGTGGTAAAGTAAGGAGAACCAGGAATTCAAAGGTGTTCTTGAGTTCAAGAGCAGACTGGGATACAAAATAACCCTGTCACAGAAGGAGGAGGAAGAGGAAGAGGGAGAGAGAAGGAAGAAAGAGAAAGAAGAGGGAGATAAGAATGAGAAAGAATTTAAAAGACAAAGGACTAAGAAGTGTGGAAGCCTGAAAATATGAGCCTATTTCCACGTTGAACAAAGGTCAGAGAGTTGGAACTTACCTCTAGTTCCTTTAAGGTTGTTGTGTTTCTACCTCAAACAAAGCTCCCACCTAGATGTAGATCGGAGAGTTCTGCTCTCTCAAAGTTATTGTCAACAGGTGTGATTTGCCAGGCGGTGGTGGTGGCGGTGCACGACTTTAATCCCAGCACTCGGGGCAGAGGCAGGTGGATCTCTGTGAGTTCGAGGCCAGCCTGGTCTATAAGAGCTAGTTCCAGGAGAGGCTCCAAAGCTACAGAGAAACCCTGTCTCAAAAAACAAAATAAAACTAAACAGGTAGGGCTAATATCTAGACCTTGTATTTCAGGAAGAGAGAAGTAGTTATGTTTCTACCTCAAACAAAAATCTAAAGATCCAACTAAGTTTGAGTTCCCTGAAGGAGATAACTTTGGTTTCCAAAAGGGAAACCAAAAGGGAGTGATTTGCCTACAGAATGTTTTGGTCTAGGGTGTATGTGTGTTTGTGTGTGTGTGTGTGTGTGTGTGTGTGTGTGTGTGTGTGTGTGTGTGTGTATGTGTGTGATTTGTTTTGTTCTAGCAACTGAATGTTTAACTATGGATGTAGCCCATAACCTTCAATTGGTCTGTTCATTTTCTTATATCATGTTAATGTAGTTTTTTGTCTTACTCCTACCTTTCAGGGTCAGGGGTATCTTAAGCAGTTGGAAATTAAATGTGGTCAAATTTTAGTACTCACTGGAATTCCCTCCAGATACTATTCTATGTTTCTCCGTTTTATTATTTTCATTCGCGACCTCATATTCCTTACCGTATTTATAAATCCCCATGCCTCTACCCTGGCAACAGGTACTTTTGTCGACGCTGGTCCCCGTCAGAGAAGGGAGCATATGAGATGTGCTGAGAAACAGAATAGAGTGCTTGCCGCAGACTGGGTGGAGAAACACACAAAAGTCCTAAAACCTAACAGCAGTAGAAACGAACAGAAGCAAAACCACCATGACATATATCTGTGAGAGTAAGAGCTAAATAATAGAAAATAACGGCATGCCTGCGCTGAGTTGAGAGGTGAAGTGCTTAGATCCCTCTGGCCCTAGCAGGTTCCACTTGGTGCTAGGTGAGGGAGGATCAAGTGGAGTGAGGCTGCCGTCGGTCTTGGCAGCCTCTGTGTTCTGGGGAGTTCTGGAGCATGGGGGAGGATTCCTGGGCTCTCCCATGCTCTCTTCTGACCCTGAAGCTCGAGTGTGTGTGAGAAACAGTGCTTCCCTGGCCGTGATACTGCTCCCAGCAGGCTGCTTGATTTGCCGGTGCCTTCATGGTGGACTTGGAGCTGGGCCGTGATTTTTGGCTCTCTCCCTTCTTTCCTACAGAGATTTCATGATTCTGATACTTTTATTGTATACAGTAGAGGATTGTATTTTGCTTAATTGTTCCTCTTCATATTTATTTTTAGGTATGTTTACAGGAAAGTGGCAAACACAGTGTATAAGTTACTGATGTGATGTCCCATCAAGTCTGGAAGCTAACATTCACATCTGTGTAATTACTGTAAGTCAACCTCAGATCTCCTTCAGGTTTTACCAGTTGCCTTGGTAGCAGCTGTGCTAACTGTAAGACACGTTCTATTCACAGGCAGCACTGAGTCTAGTTGTAATGTTTTTCTAGTTTCTGCCATTTTGAGACAGCGCCACCCCAGGACTTCTTACATGGTCCTGACAGATTTAGATTGTAGAACATAACTGGGCGATGCTCTTCAACTTGGGCATGTCTAGTTACTCATGCTTGCCTTCATTTGTGCACTGGGGCCTGGACATCTGTGGTGATTCTCTTTTGGTCTCATCACAATGAGCACTGAGGTGCCATATGTCAGGTTTCCTCATGACAAGTGTGGTGGCTTAAATGAAATGTCCCTCATAGTCTTGGATGTTTGGAGAAACTTAATAGGGGTGACCTTGTTGGAAGAACAAGGGGGTGGGCTTTGAAGTTTCAAAGCCTGGGGCCATTCCCAGTGCATTGTCTGTTTGGTGTTTCATTCAGTGTGCGGGGCCTTTGCTTCCTGCCTCCATGCCTTAACTCTGCCACCACGGACTCCAATTCCCTGGGACTGTAAGCCCAAATAAACCTTTTCTTGTACAAGTTGCTGTGTAAGTTGGTCATGGTGTTTTATCAGAGCACTACAAAGGAAACTGGGAAAGCTAGTCTGTCTTTCTCTCTGTGAATATTACATAGTTTCTGGGGAGGTGCTTGTAGATTAAATTATTACTTATTCCTTATCAAACTTTCTATTTAAATAGTTTTTATCTGTATGGACTTGCACCCTCTTATTTTATCCAAAAGGTTATGATTTGTTACTGTCATCATTAAACTGATGAGAACAGATCCTACACTTGATCTTAGCCAATAGACTAAAAAGCAATTATCATTATTTAACATATCGTTTTCAAACATACTTTTAACTTTGTTGTTCTTTCTTCCTTAGAAATAAAACCAGGGCCTTGCTCAAGCTAGAAAAGTGCTCTACCACTGAACACCATGCCCTCAGTTTCACTACCAACATTTGTTTGTTTTGAGATATACATTTGTCTGTAGCTCTGAATGTCCTGGAACTCACTCTGTAGACCAGTCCGACCTTGAACTCACACAGATCCGCCTGCCTCTGCCTCTGGAGTGCTGAGATTAAGTGTGTGCCACCACCAGCTACTATCAACATTTTCATGGTCTATTTTGCTGCCTTGGCCAGTCCATGTTTCTGTAAGCTGGTTTCTTTGAAACAGCTTATCATTCTTTTTTTTTAAATAAAAATAAATAAATTATTAAAAAAAGAATTTGAAAAAATAATGTAAAGTTTTAGTCTTTGAAAGCAATTTAGGATAATAAAGAAATATAGGTTAGTCATCTATGTCATCTATGACAATTAAACTTATAGTCATGTTACATATGTTTTCCTGGTCAAATAGAGATATATTTTAGATAGATGGTCTTCAAACACTTCATAGAGCTATAAAGTATGGCATTTAAGATGTTTTAATAAAATAAGGCTTTTTCATGACAATGAGATGTGTCTGCTCCTGGCAGCAACAAATCTACTTCAAAAAAAGATGATGGGTATCAAAGAACCTCCATATGGAGTTTGCTTCACTGGGGCAAAGCTAGCCACTGGGCAAGAGACTGCCCTTACCTCCACTGTGGACAGTATGCTATCCAAACTGGCCACAGCTTATCATTCTTAAAACACTTTCTTATTGCCAGGCAGTGGTGGCGCACACCTTTAATCCCAGCACTCGGGAGGCAGGGGCAGGCGGATCTCTGTGAGTTCTAGGCCAGCCTGGTCTACAAGAGCTAGTTCCAGGTCAGGCACCAAAGTTAAACAGAAATCCTGTCTCGAAAAACCAAAGCCCAAAAACCCAAAACCAAAAAAACACTATTCACTGGCAAAATAGAATGCCCTTTCTTTCTTTCTTTCTTTCTTTCTTTCTTTCTTTCTTTCTTTCTTTCTTTCTTTCTTCTTTCTTTCTTTTTTTTTTCTTTTTTTTTTTTTTTTTTTTTTTTTTTTTTTTTTTTTTTTTTTTTTTTTTTTTTTTTTTTTTTTTTTTTTTTTTTGGTTTTCGTGTAACTTTGGTGCCTGACCTGGAACTAGCTCTTGTAGTCCAGGCTGGCCTCGAACTCATAGAGATCCGCCTGCCTCTGCCTCCCGAGTGCTGGGATTAAAGGCTTGTGCCACCACCGCCTGGCCCTTCCTTTTCTTTCTTTCTTTTGGTTTTTTGAGACAGAGTTTTTCTTTGTAGCCCTGGCTGTCTTGGAACTTGCTCTGTAGACCAAACTGGACTTGAACTCAGAGATCCTCCTGCCCATGCCTCCTGTGTGCTAGGATCAAAGGTGTGCACCACCTCCACCTTGCGATTTAGTCCTTTCTTTCTTTCTTTCTTTCTTTCTTTCTTTCTTTCTTTCTTTCTTTCTTTCTTTCTTTTTTGAGACAGGGTTTCTCTGGTATTTAGAAACCAAGATTTGGAGGGAGAGGGAGAGGAGGGGTTGTGTTCTGGCTCTTATTAAAATGGATGCTTATTTCTTGAATTTCTGATGCCTGAAAAGTCCGATATCCAGGTAACTGCAGAATCAGTGTCTGTGAGGGCCAGTTCTTCCTATTCAGAATCTTCCTCTGAGTCCTTGTATGGTGCAAGGAGAAACAAGCTCCTTGGTGCCTTGACCAGCATAGCTTATTTCTGAAACCCTAACTAGGGCCACGAAGAAAGGACAGACATACATACAGAAAAGTTGGGGTCAGGTGACTGTACACACACTGCTGGAGTCACACCTCCATATGTTCCTGTTACTGTGGATTCTCTGTAGGCCAGAAACCTCATGCTGCAGTCAAGACAGAGGCTGCCATGCTAGTTTTTGTAGACTGGCCAACCATTTTCCCCTGGCTTTTCGAGACAGGGTTTCTCTGTAGCTTTGGAGCCTGTCCTGGAACTAGCTCTTGTAGATCAGCCTGGCCTCAAACTCACAGAGATCCACCTGCCTCTGCCTCCCGAGTGCTGGGATTAAAGGCATGCGCCACCACCAGCTTTTGTAATCATAGTCTAAAGGTTCTGCTTCCCAAAACTGTCACTCTGTGAGGTAGGATCTCAGTGTAGGAGCCAGATGAGGGTTGCAAACATTCAGACCATAACAGAGGTTTATTTTGGTATCTACTCCCTATGGTAATGAGTTTGCTTGGATTCCTTTAGTTTTATCCTGCACTACTTAGGGATAATCCTGCCCCTCCCCCATATTCCCCTTCCATATGTTACCTGTCTTAGTTAGGGTTTCTATTGCTGTGAAGAGACACCATGAACATGGCAGCTCTTATAAAGAAAAACATTTAATTGGGTGATTTACAACCCATTTCAGAGGTTTAGTCCATTTATCAACATGGTAGGATACGGTAGTGTGTAGGTAGACATGGTGCTGGAAAAGGAAGGAGCAGAGAGTTCTACATCTTCATGGGTAGGCAACAGGAAGTGACCTGAGACTCTGGTGTAACTTGAGCATAGGAGACCTCAAAGCCCACCCCTACAGTGACATACTTCCTCCAACAAGGCCACACCTACTCAATAAAGCCACACTTCCTAATAGTACCACTCCTAATGAACTTATGGGGCCAATTACATTCAAACTACCACATTACTCCTCTCTCCATAGTGAGTAATCTCACTGCCATTACCTTAACTATACTTACTAGTTCCCGTATGTGCCAACCTTCTCCTCTGTGGCTAGCTCTTCTTTCCATCCCACCCACACTCCTGCATCTGCCTCACCCTTACTATCATCCAGTCCCATTTGCTGACCTGCCTCTGTGCCCCTTCAGTTTTGTGGCATGTTCTGTGACAAGGTCCGTTTGCTTTTCTGCATTCCTTTGGTAGTAAATTTGTCTTTCCTTTCCTTTCTCCCTGTAGCATATTTATACACCTTCTGTTCTCTTCCTTTATTAATTTATAGACAGCCGGGTGGTGGTGGTATATGCCTTTAATCCCAGCACTCGGGAGGCAGAGGCAGGCGGATCTCTGTGAGTTCAAAGCCAGCCTGGTCTACAGAGCTAGTTCCAGGACAGGTTCCAAAGCTATAGAGAAACCCTGTATCTAAAAACAAAACAAAACAAAAAAAACCCAAAAAAGTTAATTTATAGACAAAGTAAGTTGTTTCTGGACCGTATATTTACAGAAAAAAAGAGGATAGGAAATGGCCAAATTCTAGGCTAACTGAACTTTCCTCTATTTCCTGTTTTGAATCTCTCTCTCTCTCTTTCAGCATCAATATATGCCCTGGCCTGCCCAAGATTTGCTATATAGATCAAAGCTACCTCTGCTGCCCAGGGCACCACCATGCCTGGAATATGAACATATGAATGGAAGATCTTTTATCTCAGTGTCATGAACCACAAAGAGAACTTGTTGTAGGGCCATTTACAACACAGCCACAGTGCCTCCCTGTGAAGGTCTGAATGATAGCTCCCCCTCTGTAAAGTCTTATTCATTAAACCCCTAGCTTGTACCGACATTTATGTACTTATTGCATGTTTGCCGAGTGGTTAATGATCCATCCCCATGTGACTCCTCATCCCATCTTTCCACCAAAGTTTTGCACAGAATCACAGATTGCCTCCTTCCACCTGTCATCCATCAGACGATAATAGAATATCCATGGCAACTAGCTTCAAAGAAAAGATTTATTTTGACAAATGGTCATGGAGGTTCTAGGTCAAAGTCAGGTGTTCTTAAAGTGTGCTGGAGGTGTCGGGGACCAGCCTCAACAAAAGTACCTCTTGCTAGGGTAGTGGCGTAGGGATTTAGAAAATATTACTAAAGAATATGAAGATGCGAATGAAAATAATAAAAAAGAGAAACGTATAGGATAGTATCGGGAGGGAATTCGAGTGAGTACTGAAATTCACCCACATTTAATTTCCAACTGCTTAAAATACCCCTGACCCAAAAAGGTAGGAATAAGACAAAAAACTGCATTAACATGATACAAGGAAATGAACATACCAATTGAAGGTTGTGGGCTACATCCATAATTAAATATTCTGTTGCTAGAACAAAACAAATCACGCTCATACCCTAGACCAAAATATTCTCTAGGCAAACCACTCCCTGGGTAGAATCCAAAGTTATCTCCATAAAGGAATTGGACCCTTAGTTGTATCCTTAGGCTTTTGTTTGCTGTAGGAACAATCTACTTTTCTCTTCCTGAAGTTGGAGGTCTGGCTATTAGCCACACCTGTTGAGAGAGCAGAACTCTCTGAGCAACATCTAGGTGGGACCTTTGAGGTAGAAACACAATAACCTTGAAGGAATAGAGTTAAGTTCCAACTCTCTGACCTTTGGTCAACAGGGAAACAGGCTCCCATTTTCAGACTTCCATGTGGAGGCTGGTGATCTTGTAGACTGATTACTGCTTAGTTTCTATAGATTGTTGTCTATATTCCCCTTTGCTCTTTTACACAACAGGGATTTTGCACTTCAAACCAATCCCCTAGAAGATTATCTGAAGACTCTATAATACTTTTTAATCATCTAATTGCTTCTTATCATCCAATTCTATACTCATAATGTACAGGCCAACATAACCTATAACACAATCTCTTGCCTAACATATCTTTTGCATACCAACAAATTAAGAATAAAAAAACCAAAACTTTAAAAATCATAGTTCTGCCAATGGAATCCGTGAGATGTCCAAAGCTCCATCAATGAACACACATGGAAATAACTTTTTCTGAAAATACCTCGTGCTTCTTGGAATTAAACTTTTGCCCAACCTTGGAACCAAATTAATTATATGCCTTGAGATGATTTAAAACTACATACCCAACCTGTTTCTCTTGTACATATTCAGCCTATTTAAGTTTGACTTGGCTTTAATTCCAGCACTCTGTAAATTCGAGTCCAGCCTGGTCTACAAGAACTAGTTCCAGGACAGGCTCCAAAACTACAGAGAAACCTGTCTCGAAAAACAAAAAACAAAAAACAACAAAAAAGTTTGACTTGCATCTAAGAAAACAACGTAACCAATGCTCACTCACAGAGCGTGGGAGTACTCACTACTATGCCTTGGACTTCCCAGATAATCAGACTTTTTAATCTAAACTAAACACAAAACTTTATTCTTTTTTTCTTTTTTTTAAGATAATTTGGCTTGTTAAACATGAAACAGCTCTCTCTCTTTTTTATTTTAAATTCATTTATTATGTATATAGTGTTCTGGGCACCAGATCTCATTATAGATGGGTGTGAGACATCATGTGGTTGCTGGGAATTGAACTCAGGACCTCCGGAACAGCAGTCAGTTCTCTTAACCTCTGAGCCATCTCTCCAGCCCAAAACTTTATTCTTATACTATGTGCTCTTACAAGTCCCTGACCCAGAATAGTGTGTGTGTGTGTGTGTGTGTGTGTGTGGTGTGTCTTGTAGAAATCATTTACTGAAAGCAGACAATAGGCTGAAAGCAACCTTAAACAAAACAAGTATCCACAGTAAATAAATTCTGCAAGCCACAGGTGAATGCTGTCCTGGATCAGTAGGTTTCATAAATTCTTTCCTTGTAAACACTGGTAAGATTTTGAGTTAGACAAGAGACTCCTTATTCCTTTCCTGTACCACACTGTTTGATAGACACAGAGCAAAGCCCTTTGTTAGGGACAGGCAATGGAGACAGAAGGCCCAGGGAGAGGAGTGGAGATTTCAAAACTGAGCTGTCTCTTGGTCCAAACCACTCCAGGAGGAAGAAGACCTTTTTTGGATGTTGAACTGATGCATCACAGACATGTCAGTGTCGCGCACTGACCTGGATCAGAGGAGAAAGCGTGCTCTATTTTGACCACAGGTGTCTATTTCCATTGTTGGATTGGAGCATTGAGCTGAGAAGAAGGGCTTGGTTTCAACCTCCCCAGATGGAGACAAGTTAGGACTTGGCTCCTTCACTGAAGACTCAGAACAGCTCAGCAGCCGTAGCTGAGTCGGCACCTCACCGGATGGGGTGTTTCATGCCTGGAGCACTGGCACCCAAAGCGATGACTTTAAGTTCCCTTCACTGGGTGTATGGAAACCTGCTGTCCAGAACCTTGGTGGCTGTTCTAGCTTGGGGTCTGGATTATTAGGACTGTTGTGGAGTATTCACCAGAGGAGACTGGTTGGACATGGGTTTAAGCCAATAGAAAGTCTTTACTTGCCAGCCAGTGACTACACTAGGTACTAGGGGTTCCAGTGTAGCACTGAACCTTACTCAGGATGAGCTTTTAAGCTCTGAGTTGACATACTTCAGTTAACAAGAATAGTTAGCCAGAAGCAAACCTACAGAAGCCAAAAGCAAGGTTAATACATTTAGAGACTTTCCCACAACTATGGACTTTGATGGATTAGGTCTTTGTTTTCATTTTTGGCAGATGGTACTATCTGTGTTCTGAGTTTTACAGCCTGAATAGCACTTCCGTCATGGAGTCAGCTGTGCTAAGGTCTAGGGGCCTACTAGGATCTGGGGCGCTGTTATAGGATTCTCTAATTCATGAAGCCAGGTGAGGTAGAATCTTTTGGCATTCAAAGAAGCTGGACCTGGGCCAGAGAGGCAGGGATTGCTCCTGGAGGCTCAGCGTCTTGCTCTGGGTCTCCCTAGCTACCCAGACTCTCCAGCACTTCCTCTTGCTTATCTTTGACTAAAATGAGCTAGTTCAGGAAGAATCCTTTAGTTAAATAAAGTTTTGTTTTATACGATGCCATAGTTCAATTCATTTTTTGTGTTTTTAAAAATAATTTTTATTTTATGTGCATTAGCATTTTGCCTACATATATGTCTGTGTGAGGGTGTCAGATCTTGTAGTTACAGACCATTGTGAACTGCCCTGTGGGTGCTGGGAATTGAACCTGGGTCCTCTGGAAGAGCAGTCAATGCTCTTAACTACTGAGCCATCTATCCAGCCTCATTATGTGTGTTTTTTTATAAACTGTATAATTTCTTGAATTTCAAAGCTTTGAAGGGCCATACCTTGAAGTGGCATCTTGGTTTTTCACTGTTGCTGTTTATTTACTTTTTTTTTAACTAAAACTACATAAAAGCTTGTGCACTCAGTACATTTCTAAATCTAAAGATGAAGTTCAAAAGTTTCTTAAGAATCCTTATCCAGCTGGGCACTTTGACTCATATTTGTAATTCCAGCACTTGGGATATGAAAGCTGAAGGATCAGGACTTCCAAGCAAGCCTGGGCTATGTTAGATCTGTCTTCAAAAATAAAAACAGCTGATGTGGTGGTACATGGTAATCCCAGCACTTGGAAAGCAGAAGCGGATGGATCTCTGTGAGTTTGAGGCCAGCTTGGTCTACATAGTACATCTGAGACCATCCAGGGCCACTGTCTCAAAAACAAACAAATAATAATAACAAATCCTTATCAACTCAACCTTTCTATTTTTCCTATCAGAAGTCCTGCCACAGAAGATTTTGTTCCTTGACCCTTTGTTCTGAACAGTCTGGGAAATGACCCATGTACTTTCTGTTTTGAATGAGCAAGCTTAACAAACAGATAGCAAAAGTAAAAGAATAAAGAAGAAGTTTTAGATAGAAAGCAAAATATCATCAAGTCAGGCGATCACAACATCCAGGAGTGACCACTGGAGTGGTCTTTGAGAGGGCAGACAAAGTAACATCAATCAGGGCTCACATCACCCAGCAAACTGCCTGGAGAAAGTTGAGGCAGCCAGCAGCCAGCTGGAGTTCCTGATTGAGCTTTCTCAGGGTTGAACTTGGGACTTCCTGTGCCCACTGAAGATTTTCTTTTCTCTTTCTTTCTTTCTTTCTTTCCTTTTCTTTCTTTCCTTTTCTTTCTTTCTTATAAAACAGGATCATCAATAATAGTCTGTGGGAAATGGTTTACTTCTAGCTGTCTTTTTTCTGATGTTGTTTGCAGTTCTCTCCCCTTCCCGTTACAGTGTTAGGGGCACTGGTCCATCCCCAGATAAAGGGTCTTGGGGAACATTTGACAAACATATACCTGGGTCTAAAGTGGAGGGGGGCCAACTCTGCTTCCAGAGCCAGATTCTTAGTGAGTTGCTTTATTAAGTCTTGAACCAACTTCTACCTGCTCCACCTCTCTTGGGTTCCCCTTTCTAACATCACTTGGCATCCATCTTCATCACAACTTTGTTTTAAGCTCCTGTGCTGTGGTAAACATCTCACTACGTTCTAGTCAAGAGATAAAACCTTGGCCTCAGTGGGTCCCCAAGTGCACTAAAGAATTTAAAGCTGTGCTCCATGGTCACGTGGAGACGTCAGAACTGGGAGCTCTGATGAGAATCTCCTGGAGATTACAGGGTCAGTAGTAGGTATGGTGAGGGAATGAAACCCCCAGCATCATCAGGCGGTGGCGGCGCACGCCTTTAAACTCAACACTTGGGAGGCAGAGGCAGGCGGATGTCTGTGAGTTCTAGGCTTGCGTGGTCTACAGAGCGAGCTCCAGCACAGCCAAGGATACACAGAGAGAGCCTGTCTAGAAAAACAACAAAGAAACCCCCAGCACGGACATCTAAAGAAAAGGGCAGCAAACTCCATTGCTAGAGTGGAAGGAAACCTGTTTGTCCTGACTTGGGAGGTACTAAAGGCGGGATCTGGGCTGAAATCCTTCTGCCAAAGGAAAGCGAGAAAACTTTTAAAGGGAAAGGCTAGCAAATTCCGCCCTGCAGCATCTTTAAGCAGATGCATTCCTTTCATTCCCGCTGGTGACAAGCCTTTTGCTGGACGCTTGGGAAACCAAAGTGGTTGCAGCGCACAGTGGGTTTCTCAGAGCGCATTCGGCGTCCCTCCTGCAGTGAGTGGCACTGTTCCAGTTCCAGTCAATAACGCAAAACAGCCGGGATCCATCTCAGACATAAACTTGCTCTGGAGGATCTCGGTGCTTAGCCTTAGGCAAGGAATCCCAGGCTTCCGCAGCCACGGACCCGCGGTGGCCTCGGTAGGTCACTTTCCTTGCCCGGGGCGGCTGGGTCTGCACGAAGCCCCGCCCCCTAGACCCCGCCCCTCCGAGACCCCACCCCCAGACTGTCAAGCGCGAGCAGGCCCCGCCTCAGGGCCGCGCGTCGCCTCGTCCAGGGCCCGCCCCTGCCCCTTACTCCGGACCCCTGGCCGTGGACCGACTAGAAGCACCTGTCCCTCACCGGGTCCAGCCGAGAAGACACCTCGGAGCAAGAAAGCGACATGGCAGCTCCAGCTAAGGCCGAGAACCTGTCCCTGGTGGTGCACGGACCTGGGGACATTCGCTTGGTATAAAGGGAACGGGGGGGGGGGGGAGTGGAAACCCAGGCCGCCACCCGCCCCGCCCTGCCTCACCCCTCTGCCTGCAGCAGCAGTCACCGCTCCCAAGTTCCTGTCACTCACAGGGCCGGCTGTTGGCCCGTACCAAGCACCCCTGGCTGCCCCGGTTTACCCAGATCTTTGCTGGTTACCGGGAGGTGGGGGTGGGGTAGCAGTTAGCGGGCCGTTATTTATCTCTAGGGAGAGTTTCTGGTCGCGTGCTCCCGGAAGTTAGACCCGTGCCTGACACGTGGCCTGTGCTCTGGACCGTTGAAAACAAATCAAGCCTTGGTCTCCTTCGCTAGCTGCAAATTCACGCTCTTGTTATTGCTCTTCAGAGGGAGACTGGCAGGATTCGAATCAACTCAGATCTTCTCCGGGTAGACAGTGCAGAGCGAAAAAGGGTGGCAAGATGGCACTTAAAAGCGGTGAAATTCTGTTTAATCCCGATAATATCCCCCTTGCAGATTTTCTTTTCTTTTCTTTTTTTTTTATCACGAGAGGACCCAGCATTCAGTAAGCGCCCGCAATGCACTTTAACTGGGGATACAGCCTATCGCTATCTCCCTTGATCCACATCTGTAGCGCTTCCCTAGAACATTCTGTGTACCTGTCTCTGGCTTTAAACTTGTTTCTGCCCCCCTGCACCAGAGTCCAGACATCTGCTGAATCATCTCTGTGGTCATGCCAAAGTTCCCTTGACAAAGTCCATCTCAGCAGGGCATGCAGTATTTGGTTTGGATACTAGTCATCTCTGCTGCTCCCCAGCATCTCTGTTTCCTCCCCCCCCCTCAAAGAACATGTACCAGGAAAGACTCATTTGGATGAACAGTTCTTGTCTGTTTAAGAATCTGTCCTCGGTGGTTTCTACAGAATGCAAACAGACTTGAGTTTGGAAGCATTTTCAAATGTTCAAGGAGTTCCTTAACTCCTCTACCTGTAGGCCTATCCTTCGGTGGATTCCAAACCAAGAACCCTTGCCTGGAGGTGACACTCCAGTTGATGGGAAAGTGCCATCCCCCAAGATGGTAGTCTTGGTTAGTTAACGGACCCAAGACATGAACTCAGATTTAAACTCCCTTTTGTGTGCTGTTCCTCATCACTTTAGAAATCCACCCATCACCCTGAATTAAAAAGACACTATGATTATTACAGTCGATGGCAGGTGTGGGATAGAAAAGTGATGTGTCTCTGCATAGCTTCCAGAGTGATTCTGAACATACTCCTCCATGTCACTCTTGTTTACTAAGTGAGAATATGCCTGGTGTGGAGCTAGGCATTGGTCTGAGGGCCCAGAGAGAACACAGTCCCTGCCCCTGAGCATCCCAAAAGACAGAGACAGATGAAAGAAATCATTCAAGCACTGTCCTGTACAAAGGACTGTTCTGCCCTGAATTGCTCCTTAAGGGAAATTGCGGATGTCTCCGCTTGCCTGTAAATAACCCTTGAAGTAAGAAGGTCATTAAGAGCTCCTAGTGGGGAGTATGCTGTTGCCGGGGCCCCTGTAGTCCAGCACAGGCCTCCTGGGCTCTTCTTCCCAGGCATGATCCTCTTCTCTGCCCCCCCCCCCAGGTGCTACCTCCACTTCCTTAAAGCAGATTGGTTCAGGAGTATAAGTTTGGGTGGTGGTACCAGCACCGAAACATAGCATCAGGGAGGAAGAGTCCTAAGGACCTGTTCTCTCTTCTCTCGTAGGAGAGCCACAATGAAACCCAAGATATCTGAGTGTAGCAGATTAAGCGGTAGTGGCTTTTGAAAGCCATAGCAGCTTGGCTTTGGTTATAAGATGGGAAGGGGGAACGACATGACTTTGTTCCCTTTTGATATGACACCACACAGATTTTAGGTCTTTCCATTGGGCTCGGGTGGCCAACTGAGACCTAGCTTCCATTTGGGTAGACTAGGGGCAGGGTCTACTGATAAAAGTCCTTGCTTCAGGAGCTCACATGAAAGGAATTGTTTAGAGAAACACCCATTCCGAAAATCTAAGGCAGGAATCCAAGCAAGCGCAGGACAGCTCAGGCTTTCCCGGGGTCGCCTTCATCGCCTGTCACCAGGACAGAAACTGGCCAAGGTCCAGGGCATGGCTCTGGACAAACAGGACCTGAGCCACTGCTGAGACAAGCAGGAAGGAAACCTAACACCCAGTCTCACCTCTGCCTGCCTAGAAGATGGATTCCTTTTCTTCCTTACTGCAGTAACCGAAGTCTTCTCATGCTTAGAGTAAACGCAGCAAGGAGGGAACATTTGTAATTGGGGTGATAGAAAGAGAGGGAATGTGGTGTGTGCTGTGCACGCGCACACACACACACACACACACACTAGGACAGACTAGTAGATGTGTGTGTACACAGTAGGGCAGTGCTGGATGTGCATATGCATACATGTATCTTAGGACAGACTGGTAGCTTTCCTTCATAATGAGGGAAAAAACCAGATTTCTTTATCTTTATTATTTTTATTTCTATTTTGTTTTTGTTTTTTGGAGACAGGGTTTCTCTTTGTGTTCCCAACTGTCCTGGAACTCACTTTGTAGACCAGGCTGGCCTCGAACTTCGAGATCTGCCTGCCTGTATCTCCTAAGTGCTGGGATCAAAGGTGTGCACCACCAATGCCTGGCTTCATTATTTCCCTATTTTAAATGAGAAAATTGGGACTTTAGGAAGCAAGAAGAAGAAAGAATCGAGTCAGCTGATGTACAAGGAAGCTACCCTACCCATCAGCAAGCAGTGTCAGTTTACAAGGGTCTTCTTGAAAGAGAAATAGTAAACTCAAAGCCAGGGGGCTGGAGGAGGGGTTAGTCCTAGCTCCACTGTTAGTTGTGTGGCTTAACAATGTTTTTTTTTCCCCTCCTGCTATAATTGTCTTGAAGAGGGGCACCAGGCCTGTAATCCCAGCTACTCAGGAGACTGAGGCAGGAAGACTGACTGAAAGTTCAAGGCCTGAGTGAGCTCCAAAGTAAGTTCAAGGCCAGTGGTAGAGTCTAGGTTAAATTCTTAAAACAGAAGGGGGGGGATTAGTATTCATTTGGATTGTGTGTACTTCAGTGGTGCTGTGCTTACAAAAGGGCCAGCACAGAGTCCCATGTATCGTCCCTGGTATGTGCTAACTGTGGGGTTAGGCAGGAGGCCAAAGCCTTTAAACCATCTTAGCATGAAGAGATGACTAATGGCTAAAACTGGCAAGTGTATGGGCAATTTTGGCAAAATTCTTAGAATGTGGGCCAGGTAGAACTCTGTACTCAGCTGCAGTGGTTCAGCTACTTTCTGCTCCTTTGGCCTATCCTGAAGAATCTAGATCTTGCTTTTCTTAAGGGATTTATTTATTTATTATATATACAGCATTCTGCCTGAATATATACCTGCAGGCCAGAAGAGGGCATTAGATCTCATTATAGATAGTTGTGATCCATCATGTGGTTGCTGGGAATTGAACTCAGGACCTCTGGAAGAGCAGCCAGTGCTCTTAACCTCTGAGCCATCTCTCCAGCCCCAATCTTTATGGGGAATGGATTACCGGTTCATGAAATTGGAATAGGAGACAGCTGACTTCTCTTCTCTGCTTTGTTTTGTTTGGTGTTGGGGGCAAGTGGGTGGATTGTGAGTTTTTGCATTAAAAATATTTTATGCTGTAGAGTTTGCTAGAATAGTAAGGAATTAGCAAAAGGAATCAAGATATTATTAGATTACTCCAGTCCAGCTGTGTGCCAAGTACTTCAGTTCAGTGCCTCACAAACTCTGAAAGAACGATTTGATTTTCATTTCCTGCTGACCACAGTGAGACCTTGTCCCAAAACTCAAAACCCTACTATTGGATAGATCCATCTGGGTGTTTCCAGATGCATCAATTCCAGCACATCCAAACACAAGTCGCCTAAGGGTCCCACAGGAATTAGGATGCTTCCCTTCCCGTCTCATGTGGGATCATGAGGAAGGAGAAGGAGAAATGGCCCCTGTGAGGATGTGTAAGTGTTGGGTGTGGCTGGAGGTGAGATGGAGGCATGGCATAAGGGGTAGGGGACTTTTCAGGGCTAATGAGGAGTCAGAAAGATTGTTATCAGCAGGACAGAGGCTGGACAGAACAAGGAGAGCCTGGGCAGAGGACCAGCTCAGTGGACTATGGGAGTGCTTCCAACTCTTTATTTTGACCGCCTCATAAAAGCCTCTCGTCCAATTGGAAAACCTTCGGCCTTTCCTCCCACTCTTAGGACACAGGACAAATACATAGGGATAGGGAAAAACAGCAGGAGAAGTGACGGTAGTGTCTTGTTCACCTTACGTGTTGAGCACAGCCCTCGGGGTCACAGGAAGTGTGCATGTGGGAGCAAGTGGCAAAGATATCTGCTCAGAATCTGGGCACAGACCACCTCTACCTCCCACACCCTGCCTGTCCGTTTAAGGCATGGGGGTGGCTTCATCTCCACATAACAAGAATCAAACCTGAATCAGGGCTAGAGTCCTTCTTTAGCTCTTCTATATCCCAGCCTTTTAAAGGGCAAATTTCTCTAAAAGTTGACATGAAAAGAATGTAGTCCAATATTCCCCTACAATAGTTTGGAATACTTTGCCCTTTCCCAAAGGACAAGGCTGTCCAGAGCTGGTTCAACTGTTAGGGGACAGAAATTGGGGTTGTTTCTTTTGTAATAAGAGCAAACATATTTGCTGTGGGTCGGCACTCCCTTTCATGATTATCCTCATGATACAGAAGGGGAAATTCAAGAGGTTATGTAATGTGCCCCGGGTACACAGCGGGTTGAGAAGAGCCAACTTTGCATATGGGCAGACTGTTCCAGAGTCTGACTTCTGCCCAAGGCTGGCTGGAGGCAGAAAAACTTGCCTTCCCTGATTTCTCCTTGGCTTGAAGCCCTTTCTATTGCCTAGGCCAATGGTCGTTGACGTGTGGGTCATGACCCCGGTTAAAGAACCCTTTCACAAGGGTCACATATCAGATATTCTGCATGTCAGATATTTTCATTACAATTCATAACAGTAGCAAAATTACAGTTCTGAAGTAACAATGAAAATAATCTTATGGTCAGGGGTCACCACAACATGAGGAACATGTTAAAGGGTCGCAGCATTAGGAAGGATGAGAACCACTGACCTAGGCAGAATGGGTGGAGGGTGTGAATTTAAATATACCAATGGAAAGGGAGCTGATGACATTCAAGACATCTCTGTCTCTCTGTCTCTCTCTCTCTCTCTCACACACACACACACTATTTGGGATGCCGGAGACAACTGAGATGACCCCATCTACCAGGGACATCTTCCTGGGGACTTGGGGCTATTGCGAGTAAGTGTCCTGCAGAGAGAAGGGCAGCTGTCTGTTATTTAGATAGATGTTTCTGACTGAAAAGTTCCAGCATGCCAGCAGAACTAAAGAAGACTTCAAAGCTCCTCTCTGCACCGTTGTGACTCATTGATGAGATATTCTGCTTAGAAAACCTTGAATGTCTGAAATGAGAAAGCAGTCACTGGGAAATAAAGTGGAAGTCTAGGATCTCAGAGGAACTAAGCGTGTGTGTGTGTGTGTGTGTGTGTGTGTGTGTGCGCGCGCGTGCGCGCGCACGCATGCATGCATGCATGTGTCCTCAACACCTGAGCTATAGCCCTCAAAAACCTTGAGAAAGAAGTAGATGAAGTTTAGTATCAGGGAAATCAAAGATGGAAAAGAAGATTAAATAACACGGTTACAGCCGGTCACATAGCACCTTTTTAGTGTTCAGTGGCCACACTGTGGTGGCAGTGATACTTAGCATAATATTTAAAAACTTAAGGTTTATTTATTTATTTTGAGACAAAGTCTAGCTGTGCCTAGTTTAGGCAATCTTAAAGTTCTAGATCCTTCTGTCTCAGCTTCCTCAAAACTGGGGCTATAGTTATATGCTACCATGACCAACCCTGAGAACTGATTGTTTTATAAAATATAAAGAAAGCATTTTATTTTATATTTGTGTGTGTGCGCGCGTGCTCACACCTGCAGAGGCCAAATAAAGGAGTTACAGGCATTTGTAAACAGCATAACATGGGTGTTAAGACTCGAACTCTGGTCCTCTGCAAGATCAACAAGCACTTTCAACTGCTGAGCCATCTATCTCTCCGGCTCCCAATGGTTGATCGTAACATGGTCTTGTGTCCAGTGGCATATGCCCTGCAGAGAGGGGAGACAGGTGCTGAGCCTGAGTTGAAAGGATAGGTGACCTCATCAAGAGGAGGGGCTCTTTAGGGCTGTTGCTCAGTTGGTAGACTGCTTGTCTTGTATGCACAACGCCTTGGGTTCCTTCTTCAGCACCACAGGAATATGGTGTGGTGGCGCTCAGCTGTATTCCCAGCATTTGGAAGGAGAAACCGAATGTAAGGGTCATCCTCAGGTACATAACTAGAGAGAGGAGAGGGGAATGGTGTGAAGAATGGAGTTTTCAGTCTCTCTTCTGCAGCCAGTAAACAGACTATCAGAACAGCACCCTCTAGTGTCCTGAACAGTCACTGCATCTTTGCATGTGGAATAGGGGTAAGGTTTAGTAGCCATTACAGCAGGAAATCCCTAGTGACTCATGGCTTACCTGGTGTACCAGCTGTTCCTCTGAGCTCCCATCTCCCACTTCCCCCAAGGTCTGGTGTTCAGGCTTGCCCTAGCTGGAAGCAAAGATAGGAAGAATGTGGAACTGGGTATCTGTGTCGGGGGATTTGCTGCTGTTGCCATTGGTAGGGATGTGGGCAAGGGTCCAAGTTAGAAACAAAATTGGTGATCACTAAATTCCACTGAAGTTGAAGTTTAAAATTTCACTGGACGTAACGATAAGAAACACAAATTTACTCAACACTGTAGGATGTTAGTTCATTTCAAACATGAGATGGGTGACTCCTTTGAGAGAGATTTTGGTGACACCTATCCTAAGGTGGTGATTATAGATTTTTCCCCCCTCAAAATTACTGAGAAGAAAAAAGTAATATTAGAAAACCAACCACTCTCCCCCAGAAAAACCAAAATGTTCCTTAAGTACTTTAAACATATCCCCTCACACGAGGCCCTTTTTGTGTCGGCCAGTCGACGCCTCACTCTGGGGCTCACGTAATGGTCATCCACGTTTAGCCCCTGGCAGGTTGCTAACTACCCCAGCTCTTTGTCCTCCACCAATGGGAGTGACTTCAGGCTGAGCAGCACCTGGGCTATCCTGTGATGCCTGTAAGCACTTAGCACAGGTACCTGTGTACCTGTGCAGCTGCGTGCCTGCCGATCAGCATCAGCACACAGATTGAACTTTCTTTCTCTGGAGGAGCTCAGTTAGCACTGAATTTTCTTAGCCTGGTGCTCTGAAGTGAATGAAAGCAGTTAGAGCTTACGTGGAGATACTCTTTGGGGAAGGCTGACACCAGAGTGTGAGGCTGGGCTGTACCTGGTGCTGAAGAAATAGGAGCATGGTAGTGTTGAGCAGCATTTAGCTCTAGAGGGTGTCAGTGTGGATTGGTGCTGTGAGGCTGCCTACAGCAAGGGACTTGAGCTAGGCCTGGGGGCACAAGCCTAAATCCTGGCAGGACACTGGGACAAGAGAATCATGAGTTTGAGTCTAGCCTGGGGTACATAATGGATTCCAGTGCCTGGGAACATAGAAAGACATTGTTTAATAAAATTCAAAAAAGGCAGCTCAGGAAAATTTTGGAAGGTTGAAAGATCTTGCCTTCCTTCCTTCCTTCCTTCCTTCTTCCTTCCTTCCTTCCTTTTTGTTTGTTTGTTTTTTTGAGACAGGGTTTCTCTGTAGCTTTGGAGCCTGTCCTGGAACTAGCTCTTGTAGACCAGGCTGGCCCCGGACTCACAGAAATCCACCTGCCTCTGCCTCCCGAGTGCTGGGAGTAAAGGCGTACGCTACCACTGCCCAGCCCTTCCTTTCTTCTTTTAAAAAATATTCATTTATTTGTGTGTGTGTATGTTACGTGACTGGTGTGTGGAGGTCAGAGGACAACTCGTGGGAGTTGGTTCTCACCTTCTACCATGTGGGTTCCAGGGATCAAACTCGGGTTGTCAAGCTTATCCAAAAGTACCCTTACCTGCTGAACCATCTCACTGGCCAGGAAGGTGGAAAGCTGTAAGCATAGCCCCCAATAAAATACTCTGCATAATATTGAGTGAGATAACCCAGATCTAGAAAGACAAATATAGTATGTACTCACTCACAAGTGACTTTTAGACATAAAGCAAAGAAAAACCAGCCTACAGGCCATAACCCCAGAGAACCTAGACAACAAAGAGAACCCTAAGAGAGACATACATGGATCTGCATAGGAAGGAGAAAAGGACAAGATCTCCTGAGTAAATTGGGAGTGTGGGGGTCATGGGAGAGAGTAGAAGGGGGAGGAAGAGAGGGGTGCAGAGAAAAATAAAAACAATAAAAAAATGCTCTGCATAGGGCCCACTGTCAGTCATGTCACATGATTGACAACTCTTTCTGTTGCCTAAAGAAGAAAGCTCACTCTCCCTTGGGACCCAGTAGGTACAATAGAAACTGGTATAGGCATTAGATATGGCTGGGCTTAGCCCTGGTTAACCACTGCATGGAGATAGGATCTTGACCAAGTTATGTCATCAGTCAACTCTGGGCTTGGTAAGACAAAGCTGAAAGAATGATCTCATCCACAGAAGGCATTGTAAACGTTTCATTTGCCTCTTCCTTTGCTTCTTATCTGCCCACAAAGAATTTATAAAGTGAACACTTGGGTCTGGCCACTCAGTGTCCTTCCTCCTTGTCAACCCTGACTTTACCCTGGCCAGTTAACCATGGAGAAAAGTTCTATTTTTTGTGATTCCTTTTTATTTTTGTTTTATGTGCATTGGTGTTTTGCCTGTGTGTGTGTGTGTCTGATCCCCCTGGAACTGGAGTTATTGACAGTTGTTAACTGCCATATGAATGCTGGGAATTGAATTAGGGTCGTCTAGAAGAGCAGCCCCTGCTCTTAATCTCTGACCCATCTCTCCAGCCCCTTAAATTCTATTCTAATACTAGCTATAAATACCAGAATACCTCGGGTTGCTTTTTGCACTAAAATGCAGAGCCCTTGTGTTTCCTTGGGCTCCCAAAACTCCGAATGGGAAGTTTTAGAAGAGAGGACTGGGCATCCTATCTACCTGTACTGAAATAAAGAGAAAGGAGTGGTATCGTAGACACCCTCCTACCTGCCTAGAGATTCAGTCCTTGCAAGCACCTGCTTACAACCTTCCCCTTTCCCAGTAGGAATGCCAGACCAAACATCTGTGTCTGAGACCATGATTTCCAGGATGAAAAGATCCAACGTGGAAGGCAAATCTGGAGGCCCAGAGCAGTTCAGACACCTTTCTGCATGGGGGCACAGCTAGCACACGTTTTTCTTAGTCCTGGGCAAGTAACACCAAAGGGGGCGGTGTATTGAGTGCCTAGAGTAGCTTCCTTCAGGATTTGACATTCTGATCTAGAACCAGGCTTTGATTGTGGGGCGGTTGGTAGTTTTCCACGAAGGGAACCTAGCTTCAGAACTTTGTTTCATTCTGTGGCATGTCACTAGTTACAGATGTGACTTTCTATTGCATTTGGAATATATTGTGCATGCCATTATTTGAGTCAATGGCTCTGTTTTGAGCAGCATGGTGAAGAGCAGGGCAGTCTTTATAGCCTGCCATCTGCCATGCCCCTTCAGTGCTCACAGATAGTAGAGTATGGTTTGAACTTGTGTTCTAAGGAATAATTAAATTAAACTCCAGGCTAATAGTTTAAAAGCAGAAAAATGTCTATGGGGTAAGTTATTATGTATACTAAACAACTTCTCTGTTTTATTCCAGGAGAACTACCCAGTCCCTGAGCCAGGCCCAAATGGTATGTCCATGGGAAACTGACCTGACATGGTACTTGCTGGTACTGGCCTTGGAGGCGTGTGCATTGACCTCTGCCCCCATTTCCTATTGGTTGACATGTTTACTTCTTTGTCCACTGGCCACAATGGTTTATCTTGGCTACTATATGAAATATAAGAATCAGTGATAGAAGAGAAAAACTAAGATACCAGACTGCTGAGCTGCACTAGATTTTTAATGTGAAGCATGTGGACCAAAGACAGAACCAACCCTTTTTACCTAACAGCCAAGTACCCTGTCTACCAGATTAGATGCCAAATCATATTCTGGTTATAGAAAGCTACAGAGATAAATCTTGTAGTTAGCAAAGGAGCACTGTGTTAGCACACCCAATAGGGCCAGCCCGGAACTATCAGCCTGTCCAGTAGGGGTGGGAAGGGCTGCGGGAAGCCCTGTCCCTTCCTTTAATCAACCAAGTACAGTAAGTGACTGAGCATGTAGGGGCAGGGCTCTGAACACCTTTGCTCCACTTTTCGGCCTCTTAGCAGGTTTCCTGGTGGTATCTAGACCTGGGGAGGTCATGCCAACTGTTGGCTAGTGGATATCTCTTCCATCCCAGAATCCAGTTCACAGCAGGGTGATGCTAGGGACAATAGACAGGATCTTACATCCCTCAGATCCCTTTGCTCTTCTTGATGACTTGGGATGTCCTCTCTACCCTGCCTCACTTCAGCCCAGAAGCACAGATTCTGGGTGAACATCAATTAAAGCCAGCTTTCTTGGTAACTCCTGAACTTCGTTACTCAAAGGTCAGCTGCATTATTGACTTAGAGTGATAAGATATAAAT
Source organism: Ondatra zibethicus (assembly GCA_004026605.1). Taxonomy (NCBI): domain Eukaryota; kingdom Metazoa; phylum Chordata; class Mammalia; order Rodentia; family Cricetidae; genus Ondatra; species Ondatra zibethicus. The sequence continues at coordinate 31,705 of PVIU01000793.1, forward strand.
AACACCCATTTCTATCAGTGTTTAGCAAATTTAAGGCTTAAACATTTTCACAAAGATATTATGTTCAGAAAAGTGGAGGAGGTGCCCCACTGTACCCTGACAAGATAGCTTTGGTTGCAAGGGTGGCCAAGGAAGGACTTTGTTGGACTGTGAAGGGCCCTCTCCCACCCAGCCTATTGTCATTCTTTTGTCTTTTGCTTTAGTTGAATTGGAAGAGAAAGTCTGTTGGAAAGCAAGGGTTCCAATAAGTTAGATCTCAATTCTTGCTGTGAACAGTGGACTTCTATAGGGAAAGCTCAGAGAGAGTTTTTCTGATTTCAGTGATTTTTTTCTATCTTTGATCTCAGAATTCAGCCTGCCATTCCTAACTGCTCAACCAAAGACAAGGGCAAACACAACCCTTCAGAGCCACACCTAGGGGTTTTGCTGTGGTTTGTGGCAAGGACAGTAGCTAAGATGTCTGAGTGCACAGCAGAACTTTTGGGCCTCTTTGTCTGTTGACGATGGAGTTTTTCCCAGGGTGGTTCATGATGTGGTCATCTCCATCAGACAAAGCCAGGAATCTTTTGGTACCTACTTGAGAGGCCCAGACATCATTTTTTCCTTTTTTTAAAAATTGATTTTATTGAGCTATACATTTTTCTCTGCTCCACTCCCTGCTTCTCCCCTCCCCTTCAGCCCTCTCCCATGGCCCCCATGCTCCCAATTTACTCAGGAGATCTTGTCTTTTTCTACCTCCCACGTGGATTATGTCCACTTACGTGTATCTTAGGGTTCTCATTGTTGTCTAGGATCTCTGGGATTGTGGTTTTTTTAGGCTGATTTTTTTTTTTGCTTTATGTCTAAAAGGCACTTATTAAGTGAGTACATATGATATTTGTCTTTCTGGGTCTGGGTTACCTCACTCAATATGATGTTTTCTAGATCCATCCATTTGCCTGCAAATTTCAAGATGCCATTATTATTTTTTTAAGATTTATTTATTTATTATGCATACAATGTTCTGTTAACATATACAGACCAGAAGAGGCACCAGATCTAACTATAGATGGTTGTGAGCCACCCTGTGGTTGCTGGGAATTGAACTCAGGACCTCTGGAAGAGCAGCCAGTGCTCTTAACCTCTGAGCTATCTCTCCAGCCTGATGCCATTATTTTTTTCTGCTGTGTCGTACTCCATTGTGTAAATGTACCACATTGTCCTTATTCATTCTTGGGTCAAGGAGCATTTAGATTGTTTCCAGGTTCTGGTTATGACAAACAATGCTGCTATGAACACAGTTGAACACATATCCTTGTGGCACAATTGAGCATCCTTTGGGTATATACCCAAAAGTGGTATTGTTGGTTCTTGAGATAGGTTGCTTCCTAATTTTCTGAGAAATCACCATACTGATATCCAAAGGGGCTGTATCAGCTTGCACTCCCACCAGCGATGCAGGAGTGTTCCCTTTACCCCACAACCTCTCCAGCATAAGTTGTCATCAGTGTTTTTGATATTGGCCATTCTTAAAGGTGTAAGATGGAATCTCAGAGTTGTTTTTGATTTGCATTTCTCTGATGGCTAAGGATGTTGAGCATTTCCTTAAGTGTCTTTTCAGCCATTTTAGATTCCTCTATTGAGAGTTCTCTGTTTAAGTCTGTACTCCATTTTTTGTTGGATTATTTGTTCTTTTGATAGTCAGTTTTTTGAGTTCTTTGTATATTTCGGAGATCAGACCTCTGTCTGATATGGGGTTGGGGAAAATTTTTTTCCCATTCTGTAGGCTGTTGTTTTGTCTTGTTGACTGTGTCCTTTGCTTTATAGAAGCTTTTCAGTTTCTGGAGGTCCCATTTATTAATTGTTTCTCTCAGTGTCTGTGCTACTGGGGTTATATTTAGGATGTGGTTTTCTGTGCCAATGCATTCAAGTATATTGCTCACTTTCTCTTCTATAAGGTTCAGTGTGGCTGGCTTTATGTTGAGGTCTTTGATCCACTTGGACTTGAGTTCTGTGCATGGTGATAGATATGGATCTATCTTTATTTTTCTACATGTTGATACACAGTTATGCCAGCACCATTTGTTAAATATGCTTTCTTTTTTCCATTTTATATTTTTTGCTTCTTTGTCAAAAATCAGGTGTTCATAGGTAGGTATGTGGATTAATATCTGGGTCTTCATTTCAGTTCCATTGGTCCTCCTGTCTATTCTTATGCCAATACCAAGCTCTTTTCAGTACTGTAGCTCTGTAGCAGAGTTAGAAGTCAGGAATTGTGATGCCTCCAGAAATTCTTTTATTGTACAGGACTGTTTTGGCTATCATGGGTTTTTTGCTTTTCCATATGAGTTGAGTACTGTTTTTTCGAGGTCTATGAAGAATTTTGCTGGGATTTTGCTGGGCATTGCATTGAATCTGTAGATTGCTTTTGGTAAGATTGCCATTTTTACTATGTTAATTCTACCTACCCAAGAGCATGGAAGATCTTTCCACTTTCTGGTGTCTTCTTCAATTTCTTTCTTCAAAGGTTTAAAGTTCTTGTCATTCAAGTCTTCCACTTGTTTGGTTAGAGTTACTCCGAGATATCTTATGTTATTTGTGGCTATTGTGAAAGGTGATGTTTCTCTGATTTTTTTTCTCAGCCCATTTATTATATGTGTAAAGGAGGGCTACTGATTTTTTTTTTTAATCTTGTATCTTGCTGTATTACTGAAGGTGTTTGTGAGTTGTAGAAGTTCCTTGGTAGAATTTTTGGGATCACTTATGTAAACTATCATATCATCAGCAAATAGTGAGAGTTTGACTTCTTCTTTTCCAATTTGTATCCCCTTGATCTCCTTTTGTTGTCTTATTACTCTAGCTAGGACCTCAAGAACTATATTGAGTAGCTATGGAGAGAGTGGTCAACCTTGTCTTGTTCCAGGCATCATTTTAAACTTGGACACTTGACAACAACAGTCCTACCAAACATCACTTGATTCAGTCCTCAAAGGGGAAGTGTGAAGTGAACTTACAGGAGAGTTAAGTAAAGCCAAACCTTTTTAGAAAACAAGGAACAGAAGGAACTTAACATGGCAGTTTATCATGCAGTGGCCAGTGGAGAGATTTTCAGGATGCCAAGAGTGGGCTCAGCATAGTGTTTGGAAACAGTTATCTTGGGCAAACCTGTTGTTCTTTTAAATGGTTGATACAGTGCTTCCTCCTCATGATATCTTGTTACAGCAGGATTGGTCAGGGTTCTCCAAGTAGAACAAATAAGATATGTATGCATGAGCAGATATCCAGAGGTGGTGGGGAGGAGAAGAGGGCAGTTTATTTTATGTTAAACAATTGGCTTCTGTGGTTGGATGGTCTGGAAAACTCTAGGGCAGGGCAGCAGACTCAGGAAAAGCTTCCTGGGTTAGAGTCTTAGGAAAGTTTCTCCTTCAGAAAATCCCAGGCTTGGCCGGCGGTGGTGGTGCATGCCTTTAATCCCAGCACTCGGAAGGCAGAGGCAGGCAGATCTTTGTGAGTTTGGGCCCAGCCTGGTCTACAAGAACTAGTTCCAGGACAGAATCCAAAGCTACAGAGAAACCCTGTCTCGAAGAGTCAAAAAAAGAAAAAAGAAAATCCTATCTTTGTGCACAAGGCCTTTACTTGATTGGATGAAGCCTACCTACTTTTATGGAAGATAATCTGGTTCACTCAGACTATTGGTTTAAATGCTAACTGTACCATAAAACTCCTCACAATAACTCACCCCGTGAGCAACATCTGCATGGGTGTTTGACTAAACAGCTGAGTCCACTGGCCTAGCCAAGTAAACATGTAAACTTACCCATCACACTCGGTTCCTTTGCTTGGTCAAGCTGTTCTGCTCGCCTCGGCTTGGGCTTTCTCCTTAGCTTGTTTTCCTTTGTAATCTCAATTTGTGCCTGACGCTGAGAAGCCAGCTCTCTCCCCGGGCCAGAGGGAAATTGCTAGAGCTCCTGAGAGGAGAAGGCTCGCCTTTCCCTCACGTGTTTCCTCCCCTGATTCTCTAACTAGAGGTGATCCTGAAGATGCACTCTGTGGGGATCTGCGGGTCAGATGTCCACTACTGGCAGCATGGCCGGATTGGAGATTTTGTTGTGAAGAAGCCAATGGTGCTTGGGCATGAAGCTTCTGGAACAGTCACAAAAGTCGGAGAGATGGTGAAACACCTCAAACCAGGTCAGTAGAAACATCAGTATGTGCTCTCCCTGGACCAGGCCCTCTGCTAAGCACAGAGGTGCAGCAGTGGACAAGAGCCTTGGCTCCCTACCTCGTAGTGGGACACAGGCTTGGGACAGAGAGCAGGTTCTTAGTCAGAATGTGAGGTAGAGAATGCAGGGGTCATCAGCATGTCATGTCTAGACCCCTGTCTCCTTTAAAAAAGAGATGGTGCATGTAAAATAAATCAGAAAATGGGTTGAGAAAATGTTCATATCATATAAGCCACAAACTGCTTCTGAATACTAAGAATCAAGGCCTCTTTCATTTTACTTTTAATTAATTATTCATTTACTTTTGAGATAGTGCCTCACTCTGTAGCCCAGGCTGGCCCAGACCTCACTTTGTAATCCAAGTTGGCCAAGAACTTTTTATAGCCCAGGCTAGCCTCTATCTCGAGGTGATCCTTTTGTCCTAGCCTTCAGAGTACTATTATTAACAGCATGAGCATGTCTGGCTTGCATCATTTCTAGATGTGAGTCTATTTCCTGTAGGAATACTCTTTAATCACTGAATATTCAAAGGAAATCTGATGCTATTGTGAGAGAATGTGTACTCTGCATTTTGGAATGCACACTGCACAATTGACTTACCCATGATAGATCTATTCCAGCCCCACATCCTAGACCAGTCTGTCTCAAACTGTGAGTCATGCTCACTTTGGGAGTTGCATATCAAATATCCTGCATATCAGATATTTACATTACAATTCATAGCAGTCACAAAATTACAGTTATGAAATAGCAACAAAATAATTTTATGGTTGGGGTCACCACAACATGAAGAACTGTATTAAAGAGTTACAGCATTAGGAAGGTTGAGAACCACTGACCTAGAATCTTTGAACTAGAAAGATCTTAATTTTCCTTTTAGATAGAGGCTCTTCTGGCCCACTTGGCTTCCATCTTGCTACGTAGCCAAGGACATTTCTGCTTCTAGTCACTTAATGTTTATCTGAGAGTACAGTTTAGTTTTAACAAGGCTAAGCCTCAAACCCAACCTTTAAGCTAGTCAACTAATTTGTCTTTTATTCTAAATCTTCTTTTTTTAATAGAATTTTTTTTATTCTCTAACTGTTTCATGCATATAGTGTATCCCTCCCACTTTTGCCCCAGAAGCCAGGAGTCCCCAGCTTGCCCACACTTGAGTCTTTGCCTTAAAACAAACAAACAAACAAACAAATGCGTCCAATTGGTACTGCCTGCTGGAATGTTGACCGGTCTTGTAGGTTTGATTTTGTATGGGTCTTATGCAACTAACCATAGCTACGGTAAGTTCATGAGTACAAACAGCCATGCCAGGTCCAGAAGATGGCATTTCACAGCTCTTCTCCCATACTCTGGCTCTTACATTCCTTCCTAAATGATCCCCGCCTTGGTGTGTGGGGTTGAAGTAGGTGTCCTACGTAAAGATGAACAGTCAAGAGTCATTTGTTCTTATCACTTTAACTAGTTAGTTATGAGTCTCTGCAATTGGAGAGAAGCCTTCCTGGCCAAGGTTGAGGGCAGCACTAATCTAGATGTTTAAACATAACTAGTGAAAAGGTAGCTTGACAACGCATCCATGTTAAGTTTAAGTTTAAACAGTGTTAAGTTTCTCCCTAGGGTCTATAACATAGTCTTTCATATTTTATTAGATGGCTAGGAAAACAACAGACTAGTAAAACCTGGGTTTGATTGTTCCAGAGTGCTGAGCTTCAGCAGACTACATTGTCCCCCAACACAGTGAGTTAAGTCTGAATTGGCTTGGCATAGGTAATGAGACCATTGCATGGCCAGGAGATGACTGCAGGTTAATTGGAGGAGGCTGGGGTTTGGCAAGAGGTTCTGTGGAACAGCTTAGTCTCTGAGACTAGACATACAGAGGGATTAGTAAGCTTAGAAGTTAAACATGTGCCTCATTAGGACTCTTAAGTCAAGGCCTTCATTTGTTGTTAATGCAAGTTGAAAAAGCCCGTGGTGATAAAGGCTTATCCCAAAGTGGAAGGCTCTTATCTTCCAGCAGCCAACCAATGACTGATCCCTGCATGTGGGACCAGGTTCTCTAAATTCTAGCAAATGCTTAGTCAGTGTCTCCTATGGGTTCAGACTTGGGTCAGGTACTTTGAGAAATGGGGAAAAAAAATAGTGAGTCCTGGATTCATAGATCTAGTTAAGGAGACCAGACATTAGAACTGTCAATACCACCAACAACTGGAGAAAGAAGTATATAGTCAGAGGTCAAAAAAAGGACACTGACTGTGAGCAAGGGTGGTTAAAGACATTTCATAATATTATCTTGGAGCTGGATATATGACAAGAATAATTATAAAAGGAAGAAGAAAGCTTGTATGTATTGGTTTGCCAGTCATTAAACACCAGTGCATGTAATTATTCAATTGTTACCACAAGGTACACATTATTAGCTTTATTAATAGATGCAGACAGTGGAATGTGGTTCTTGCCCAGGGTCACACACTGGGTAGTCTCAGTGTGGAATGTCACCCTGTTTGATCTGGCTCAAGAGTGAATGTTTGAACCAATGAGCTGCCTGTCATCTGAGATTTGAGAATGTTTTGTTTTGAGTTAGTGAAGAGGATCAGGCCAGTAAAATAATACAGGCCAAGTATTATTTAATTAATTAAATGTGTCTGGGTTCTCAGACACCTATTCTCAGGTCAGATGTCTTCTACTGGGGAGTTGTAGGGGTGGTGAAGACTGTGCAAATGTGAATTGTATAATGTGGTAATAACTAGAAGGTTAAATGGGATAATGTTAAACTCCATCATGAATGTCAAGTTGAGTATTGGTGGGTATTTTTCTGTGAGCAGCAGGAGGAGCACAGGGTGAGAACAGCTGAGGCAGAGTCAGGCAGCTGAGAGGTGCATCTTGAAAGACACTGGGTTTCTGTGGATCCTTTGTGTTTTTAGAATATAAAGCTTCTAATAATTTTTTTCAATTTTAAAAATTTTATGTGTATAGGTATTTTGTCTACATGTGTATCTGTGCACCATGTCACACCTGTTGCTTGTGAAAGCCAGAAGAGGGCATCAGATACCCTGGATCTGGAGGTACAGTTGGCTATGAACCACCATGTGGGTGCTAGGAATTAAACTTGGGTCCTCTAGAAGAGCAGTCAGTGCTTTTAAAATACTGAACTGTCTCTCCAGCTCCCCACACCATTGTGGCAAAATATATATAAAGTGAACAACCTACTAATCTTAAGGTATGCACAATTTAAATGAAGAGTCAAGATATCCATAAAAATGATCTAGAAAACGAGCAGCAAACAGTTCAAGAATAGTTTAGCCGTCTGTGCTATACTCATAGGATGGAATGCTATACTCATAGGATGGAATGCTATACTCATAGGATGCAATGCCATTCAGCCACAAAAAAAGAATAAGCAATTGATACATAACAAATATCAACCTACAAAAAACACTATATGAAAAAGCCAGGGGCTGGAGAGATGGCTCAGAGGGTAAGAGCACTGACTGTTCTTCCAGAAGTCCTGAGTTCAATTCCCAGCAACCACATGGTGGTTCACAACCATCTGGATGGGATCTGGTGCCCTCTTCTGGCATGTGTATACATAATAAATAATTTTAAAAAAAAAAGAAAAAGTCAGATGCAAAGAATACATCCCATGTGATCCCCGTTTTTAATGCTATATAAGGAACAGTACTAATCTATAGTGAACAGACTCAAAACATCAGATGTCTAGGCTGGAGCAGGAGCTGACTAGAAATGGACACAGGGATGAAGTTTCTGAGGCAGCGGCACTGTCTGTGTCCTGATGGGAGTTTTCCGTCACATAGGAAAAAATGTCTGTCAAATGTATTTACTGCTCTACTTAAGACTTGTGTGGCTCATCATACCTACATTTTCACTTAAACAAAGAAGTATAAGCTGTTATTAGGTTCTAGTGAATGACTGGCAGGCTGAAGGGTATTGGACATTTTCGGTCTATTTACAAGTTCACTAGAAAAGATGGATGGGGACTGGGGCAGTGGCTCAGCGGTTCAGAGCACTGGCTGCTCCTCCAAAGAACCCAGGGTCAATTCCCACCACCCATATGCAGCTCACAAATGTCTGGAGCTCCAGTCTTAGGGGATCCAGCACCTTCTCTGACCTCTGAGCACCATGCATATGTCAACTGACTCCTAGTTACCGTCTAAACCAGAGTAAGCAGACACTAGGTCATGACAACTCTCCTTTTTCTCCATTGAAAAAACTTTTTCATACACTATATTCTGATCACAGTTTTTGCTCCCCCAATCCCGCCACAATAGTACTTCTATTTGTAGAGGCTTTGCCTCATATTTTCACAAGTGAGGGAAAAACATCCCTCTGCATAGTAGAAACCCTTTTTGTAAATTGAGATGGGAGAACCTGCTGAGTTTGCCTTTTAGAGATGGGGCTGGTTCTGTGTTTCCCAGAGGAGCAAGGGCAGGCTGGCTTAGTATGAAACAGGCTAAATCTCTAGGTGGAGAGACGGGCTGGCCCTCTGCTCTCAGTGTGAATCTTCGCTGGGTTCCCTTCAAAAGCACCGAGAGAGCTAGGTGTGGTAGCTCACACCTGTAATCTTAGCACTCAGAAAGCTGAGGAAGAAAGATTGCTGAGAGTTGAAGACAGAAGATGTCAGTGAGATAGGGTGGGGAGAGGAGAAGAGAGAAAGCACCCACAGGCTGGGCTTGCCTGGGGGTTCCCAGAGTGGGTGCTCTTCAGCCTGGCTTCTCACACATGGTGTCAGCCAGTGAGCTGCATGCCTTCGCAGCATTTCTGTCCCTGGTCTTGTTCTTAAAGGTTGGAAAGCAGAGCCAGACCCAGCACAAGTGAGGCTCCTTTTCTGCTCTTAGATGTGGCACTGTCTTTGTCCTCTCCAGGTGATCGGGTTGCCATCGAGCCTGGTGTTCCCCGAGAAACAGATGAATTCTGCAAGATTGGCCGATACAATCTGACCCCATCCATCTTCTTCTGTGCCACACCCCCAGACGACGGGAACCTCTGTCGGTTCTACAAGCACAGTGCTGATTTCTGCTACAAGTTAGTACCTAACACATCGCTGTACCCGAGAGAGAGAGAGAGAGAGAGAGAGAGAGAGAGAGAGAGAGAGAGAGAGAGAGAGAGACTCATATGTAGTTCTGTCTGGCCTCGAGCTCAAAGACATGTAGATCAGGATAAGTAACCTCAAACTCAGAGAATGCCCACTTTGTGCACCACCACACCCAGCTCAGCATTAATTTTAAATGCAAGTCATTAAAGGCGGGCCTTCCCTTCTTGGTGGCACTGAGGGAATGTAACTGAGGCTCAGTCTGACTCACAGTGGCCTTTCAGTGTCTCTTCCCATTACCTGGAACAGTAATAGAAACTCATCGCCAAGATCACTCGCTCCTTGCAGACATTCTGGAGAAAACTTGCCATAACTCAGCCTTCCTTTCAGTTTCCACTGCAGCCACAGAGAGAAAAGTTACGGCTAGGTGTGTTGTCCTGCGCCTCTAATCCCAGCACTCTGGAGGCAGGGGCAGGCCAGCCAGAGTTATGTATCCAGAGCTTGTGAGGTGGGAGACTAACAACCACCACCAATAGCAACACCTTCCAGGATTTTACTGAGGAACCTGAGTGTGGTCCTGGGGCATGAGTCCTAGCATGCTAGGTCCTTTCGCTCCTTGTAACCTTGTTTCTGTTAACCAGCAGAAGACTAAATTAGGCAATGCATGGAAAGTCATTATTACTCCATACATGTGCTTGTTTATAATAGGTGCTTTACATGCCTAATGCATGATGAATGACAATAGATTGAGTAACATTGTTCCAGTTTTATGCCAGGCTTAAGTGAAGCAGAAGAAAGCTAATGAACTCAGGCACAGAGCACAGCCAGGGTACAAACTACCCTTCCCTTGCCTGGAACAGTCTTGAGCTGAGAAGCTACATCTGAGAGACATGTCCCAAATACTGTACCATGGAGCCTTAGGCTGCTGGCGTGCACCAACCCAAGTGTTTTCCTTCCGTCTAGCATATTGGCAGCTCTCAGTCAGTATGGGGGCTTGTGTGATGGAGGGGCCTTATGTGATGAAGGCTAAATGTGCCAAGGGCAGGAATGGTCTGACAGATCTAATTGAGATGGTTTTTGTTTTATTTTTTCAATTTTTGTTTTGGTTTCTTCTTCCTCCTCCTCCTCCTCTTCTTCCTTTCCCTCCTCATTCTTCAACAAGATCTCACTATGTAGTCCAGACTGGCCTGTAATTCACTATGTAGTCTAGGCCCACATCAAACTCATAGCCATCCTTCTGCTTCTGCTGCCCAAGTTGTTGAGGTTGTGGACAGGCATCCCACAGCTGGCTACAGCTGATATTCTCCAGTTCTCCCTGCAAACTCAGAGAAGAGGCATAGGCTAGAGACCTTGTGTGTTGCTGCTGCCTGTTGTATGATCCCTATTTCCCAGGGGATGGGGATGAGAAGACATGGAGGCAACAATACAGTCTCCAAGAGATTCCAGTACAGAAGCGCTTTATTGTAAAGAGGTCGGGTTCTTTTTTTTTTATGATGTTAGGGAAATTAATCTGCCACAGGAATTTTTTGGTTGGTCCTTTTGAAACTGGTGGTCACTGCTGGTGTGTTTTGATTGGCTAGGAGTGCGCATCATTCATTACTATGCTTTTGGTCCACTGACGGGTTGTTTTGTCCAGTTTTGCTCATTCATTGTGAGTTTGCATGCGCTTGCTTGTGCTTGCGCTATTGCCCTGCCTCACTTGTGGTAGTGATTGAGGTCAGCACCCGAGACTGCCCTAGAGGAAAGCAGACTATACAGACTGTGTGTGTCAGCAAGGCGATCCTGAATCGGCCATCTTTTTCTGGGTCCGTTGCCAAGTCAAGCCTTAAACAGCCTTTCATGAAGGCAGAGGAACACTGGTAAAGCTCAAAACAGCAGTCTCTGCCATTTGCTTACCATATGACCTTGACCAAGGTCTTTAGGATTTGAAATCCTCAAAATCCTTGCCTGTAAAATGGACATCATGATAGTATCTCCCTCATCAGAACAGTCAATGTATTCAATGAGAAGAGTACAGCAAATGTTTCACATGACACATGGCAGGTGCTTAGTGATGATGCTAAGGTCTGAGGATGGAGGTCCAGGTTCAGGCCTGAGAAGGGAGGCTTGGCTGAGACGGGCATGGGTGGTTTGTGGTGGTGAGTGATATGCTGGTTATCAGTGATCATGGCAGATCTGAGGAATCCCTAGGGGCCACATAGCTTCTGCCTTTCCTAAGGCTTCCTTCTGCCTCTTCCCTCTGTGACTCTGCCCTAGCCTCCCTCTTTGATTCTGTTTCTGAGGATTCCTATGCTACCACAGCTTCTTCATTTCCTACCCCATGCCTTCTGGTGTTTAGCTTCCTCCTTGGATTCTTGACCATCCTTTACCTTTTTCTTTTCTTTTCTTTTGTTTTTTTGTTTTTTGAGACAGGGTTTCTCTGTAGCTTTGGAGCCTGTCCTGGAACTAGCTCTTGTGTAGACCAAGCTGGTCTCGAACTCACAGAGATCTGCCTGCCTCTGCCTCCCAAGTGCTGGGACTAAAGGCGTGTGCCAGCACTGCTCAGCTTCATCTTTTACCCTTTTATCTGTTCCCTGAACCCTGTTGTAAAAACCACCAAGTTGCCTGTTCCCTGGTGTTCTTAAATTACAAAAGACCCAGGTAAACAAAAGCCCTAGTGCTCTGATCCCTTGGACAGTGGTAGAAGGACTTCTCTTAGACTCCTGGTCTTCTGTCTGCATGTCTGAGCCTTGCTCTCAGCCTGGTGCAGGTGTGAGGAGGCAGCACCTGGCTGACAGATACTCCCGTCTCACTCCATCCTCTTTTCTTTTTACTGTTCTTATTCTACAGAAAGGCAAAGATAGAAGAGAGGAGCACTCAGCTGTAGAACCATTCCTAGCTCTGTAGGAGAATGTGAGGGGCAGGGTGTTGTATCTGAGAGGGTGTGTGTGCAAAGGGGTTGCTTCTTGGTAGTTTAGAAATCTTCCTTGTTTCGCCGTGTGGTGGTGGCACACGCCTTTAATCCCAGTACTCGGGAGGCAGAAGCAGGTGGATCTCTGTGAGTTCGAGGCCAGCCTGGTCTACAAGAGCTAGTTCCAGGACAGGCTCCAAAAGCTACAGAGAAACCCTGTCTTGAAAAACAACAACAACAACAAGAAATCTTCCTTGTTTCATTTTTCCTCTTAGACAAAATGTTCCCATAGGGTGAGCAGAGTATGACTCAGACTGTGGGGCGTGGTGTGAGAGAAGCAGCGGCCTTGCCTTTATTCTGTAAGGAGCTAGAACAATGGCAAAAGGCTGGTGGGATCAACACATGTCTAGCTGCCACATTAATTTCTCTGAGGAACCTATAGGTTTCCACATTTGTACGTGTTTCTAGGAACTGAGTAAACATTGGATAGCAAGGAATCAGCAGAAATAAAGTAGCACCAGAGCTACTTGTGCCAAGAAGCATCTGATGTGGGGCAAACAGGGCTCCTTGGCTGGCATCTTGCTGGGAATCAGCCTTGCGATCATGTCACTGAGGGATAAAGGTGAAAACAGGCCCTGCCTGCTAGACAGGGTTAGATGGAATAATGGGTGAGAAAGCATTCTAGTCTGCCAGGCCTCCCACAAATACTCACTGCCACCAGTGGGATTGTGGATGTGGTCGAGATGCCATTGGGTTCAGAAGAGAAAACCAAGAACCAAGTGGCTTAGGTGACACATTGTTAACTCAGCTTTTTGGAACAGTCATGGAGCAGCCTGGCAGCTGCCGTCACCAGATGTGGCTCTGGAGTAGATGACGGGAGATGATAGCAGAGAGGCGCTCAGTGAAGTCATCGCCTGGCAAAGCGGTAGGGGCTGCTAGAGGGAAACCAGACATGCTGAGAAGTCCAGAAGCCGAAACATGAGAGTGCTGGTTATGTTAACCATTTGCTAAGTGAGCTTTCATTGGTTAATGACAACCATGCCGTGCCTTAGCTTGGGAGGCATGTTAGAAAAACACATAGTGTGGGCCAGTGTTTATGTGCCGGGACAGAGTTCAGTCCCCAACACAGAAGAAAAAAATAATCAGCAGAAACCGTGACATTCACTGAAATCTGAAGTGATTTCGCCAAAGAAAATTACTTTCCTGGGGCAGAATAGCAGGACTTTCAGAAGCAAACATTTCTGGCTTCTACTTCAACCCCTTTGAGCCCTCACTTTGAACTTCTGAGATAAGGCATTTAACTTTTGCAGCCTAATTTCTTTCTCAATAGACTGGGGGTAATAAAACTACTGCTGAACCCTTCTAACAGTGTTGTGAGCAAATGTATATAAAGTACTTAGTGCATTGCTATACACATGAGTCAATGCAAATGCTAACTGTTGTTGTAGCAGCTTTAGGCAAATACAGTGTAATACCAGTGGTAGGATTATAGTAGTAATACTGTACTATGGTAGTGTAGTGTTAATAGCATTGTCAGTACCCTAATAAAGTCAGAGACCCTAATTGTGTATGTTGGATTACTTCTCAGGCTTCCTGACAATGTCACCTTTGAGGAGGGGGCCCTGATTGAGCCTCTCTCTGTGGGGATCTATGCCTGCCGTCGAGGTTCAGTCTCTCTGGGGAAAAAGGTCCTTGTATGTGGAGCTGGTAAGAAACATGGCCCCTGACTGTGGGTTCACTGTCTGGGGATGCGGAAATCCCTCCCCCATTTCATTCCGTCTCCAAGTGATTCTAGACCCTTTCTGGGTAGGAGAGGATTACAGTGCCTCCTTCAATGATCAGCCCTTGGCTAAATAAATGAAACATCGAAGGATCAGGAGACTGAGACAGGAGAATTTCTGTGTATTCCAGGCCAATCTTGGTTACACACACAGTGAGACCCTTTCTCAAAAAACCCAAACAAACAGATAAATAAATAAAATATCTATAAGCATGGTAGTAACTAACATTAGATTTCATAGGGTATATAACCATTTATCCATTTAAATAATAAAAAATCTTGCAATAATTTTTGAACCCTCAATAAAACTGGGGAAATATTTGGTAGTAAAGTGAAGAGTAACTTTTGTCACACTAGAGAAAGGACAGCCTTGCCTCCTAGGCAAAGGAAGTAGGTAGGCCCTGTTCACAGAAGGAGGAGCCCAGCCACTCACTAGGGGTTCCAGCCTCTGTCTTCTCCCATCTCCTGCTTCTGGCCACTTGAAACAAACCTCAAAGGCCTCGGACCAAGTCATTCTGAGTTTTTAATTGCCTGTAATCCAGACGACACACACGCATGCACGCACGTACACATGCTCACAGGGAGTCACTCAAAGTTCATTACTCATAGCCTGAGAGAACCACTGTTACTATTTTGGTGCAGAATCAGTTAGCTTTAGTTTTATGGTTTGTTTTGCTTTTGTCTAAGGTCTTTCTGGGTAGCCAGATTGGCTTCCAACTCAAGGTGCTCCTGCTTCTGCTGCCTAAACGCTGGAGTTGCAGGTGTGTGTCACCATCCCTGGCTAGGTTTTGTGTGTGACTTAAGACTTTTCAAAATAGAGTCTGGCTTTGTAGCTCAGGATAGTCTTAAACTTAAAATCCTGCCTCAGCCTCCTGAGTGCCAGATTACAGGCTTTATGCCACAGAGTTGTCATATACTCCCTTAAAAACAAAACCAGGAAACCCAAGCTGTGGTGATGGTTCAGCTGGTACACCCACCACCAAATCCAGAAAACCCAGGCTGTGGAGATGGCTCAGCTGGTACACTCACCATCAAACCCAGAAAACCCAGGTTGTGGCGATGGCTCATCTGGTACACCCACCACCAAACCCAGAAAACCCAGGTTGTGGCGATGGCTCAGCTGGTACACCCACCACCAAACCCAGAAAACCCAGGCTGTGGCAATGGCTCAGCTGGTACACCCACCACCAAATCTGATGACCTAAGCTCAGTTCTTGGGACCCACATGGAGAAAGGAGAGTCTTTGGACCGCCACACATGTGCCATGATACATGAACTTGCATGCACACATATAGTAAATAAAATAAACACAATAAGAAAATCATGATTCTGTAAACATTTTTGTGTTGATAGCTGCAGAGTTGTAGCCTAATTTTCAAAGCTGTGTCATTAGCTGTCCCTGCAGTGCATATAACCAGTCACTCACTCTGGGCACTTTAGGTATCATTTTCCAGTGTTTGGCTTTCTGGAGAAAAACACACAAAGTTGCTTTAAAGGGGATGCATACAAAAAGCAAACTCAATGTATTCCTTATTGTCTCATTCTGTGGGACTTTTATAGTAAGACCACAGAGCCATTTAGCAAGCAAATACCATGAGAATGGGTGGGCCAACCCAGGGGCCCACCTCACAGAAGATGGGTACTTGGGGTGTCAAGGAAGAATGTGACTCTCCCTGGGGAGGGGTGGAATGTTCTCTGAAGTCAGGTCAGGAAAACATCCAGGTCTTCTGATTCCTCATTTCCAGTTCTTTGAGATTCTCTCCAGCAGTGCCTTAGAGAAAGGGAACCATCTCTAGCTCTGAACTATGAGGGATCAGACAGAACTTACTGCTAGGAACGTGTTTCATGAAAAGAACAATCCTTCATCCATTTGTTCACATCTACATCATGAACAGCTTTAAAATCTTACTGTGTGCCAGGCACTTGGCAGGGGGAAAGCTGATGTTTCATAACATGCAATCTTCTCCATTCTCTGCCTTGTCTAGGGCCAGTTGGGATAGTCACTTTGCTTGTGGCCAAAGCAATGGGAGCTGCTCAAGTGTTGGTGACTGGTAAGAGGGTCTCTTTCAAACTTGGCACTCATTTCCTTGCCCCCAATCCCACCTCTTAGAGGGTATACCAGCTCAGAACTCCACACTGGAGAGCAGACCTTTAGAGGACAAACCACCACACTTCCTGAAGTGCTGGTGTCTGAGGAGCTTCTACCTCCCGCCTCCTGGTTGTCCAGGAGTGACTAACTCAGGGTTCAGGAGAAGTCTCCCCACTGCCTCCCCCCCGACAGGGTTATGTAGCCCTGGCTGTTCTGGAACTCGCTCTGTAAACCAGGCTGGCCTCGAACTCGCAGAGATCTTCCTACCTCTGCCTAAGGTGTGCATCACCACTGCCTGGTAGGAGAAGTCTCTTTTGTGAAAGGAGAAGGTAGCTGCTGTGGAGAGGAGAATGTATTTCCTTATGTATGGGCTTCATACTACCCTGTGACTGCTAAGAGGAGGCTTCAGCCTTTGGTCTGTCTGAGTGAATTTAGAAAGGAAAGATTGTGTGTGTGTGTGTGTGTGTGTGTGTGTGTGTGTGTGTGTGTGTGTGTGTAATTATGTGTGTGCCTATGTAGAACTGTGTAGTGTGTATGAGGCTGTGTAGAGGTATTTTGCAGAAGGAAAGTGTGTCTATGCATGAGCACATAGTGGGCATGCGTGTAAGGGTGTGGGGTCTGTTGAGCTCAGCAGCTCCACCCCTTGCGCTGCAGATTGCTGCATCAGATCTTGTACCTCCATTCTCTTCCTAGTCAGTTCTTCGGCTTCTGCTTCCCTTTAGACCTATCTTCCTCCCGGTTGGCCAAAGCCAAGGAAGTTGGAGCTGATTTCACCCTCCAAATTACCAAAGAGTCTCCTCTGGAAATTGCCAATAAAGTGGAAAGTATGCTAGGGAGCAAACCGGAAGTCACCATTGAATGCACAGGAGCGGAATCCTCCATCCAGACTGGCATCTATGTGAGTGTGCTGAGGGCAGCTTGCTGGTGTGCAACTTGGGGGCAGAAGTGGTACAGAGTAGTAAAGAGAACAATAGTGAGGAGATTTGCCATCAAGCTCCATTGGGCTGCTGTGTGACCCCCAATCAGCTAACCCCTGTGCATTTTGTTCTCTTGCCTTTTATGTGAACTTGCTTTGAGCCTTCATTGAGTCCCAATGAGGTTCAAATGTGAAAAACAGACATGTGAAGCCCTTTCAGGATGGTGCTGCCTTTAGCATTGCTCCAGTACCTGTAAAGCGTGCTCTTGACAAAACCATTAGCAGGACAAACAGAGAACCATGCCTTAGCAGAGTAGGAAGTTCCTGTATTGTTTTATTGAGGAAAACTAGTCTTTGAGTCATTGATACAAAACAAAAGCTAGTGATTCAGCTAGTCACCAAGGTGAGGTGAGTTTTCAAAGCCGAAACTGTTAAGTGGGGTGCTATCTTCCAGAAGAAGGAGGAACAGATAAGCTGCCCATACCTGATTCACCCTCAAGGTTCCACCCCTCCAGCAACTTCTGGGAAACAGAGAAGGAGCTGGGGTGGGGGAGGGTGTGGCATTGACAGAGCAAAGTACAAGGAAAAGAGGAAAAACAAGCCCTCCTGTGTGCCAGTCCTCTGCTGGGCATTTTGTAGGCACGATGCCTCTGCACCTTAGGTCTGAGTCCAGTTAACATGTTACAGTGAGAGAGCCCAGGAACCTGCTTCCAAGTCCTCAGGTTTGAGTCAGGGTCAAGAATCAATCCCAGCTCTGCCGAGCCCCCTTACTTAAGCCTTGCCCACTGGATGGGAAGGATTGAACAAACAACTGTGCTAGGATGGGAGGGCCTGAGCTGGGAGGAGCTCCTGCCTCTGCCTCCTAGACTGCTTCCCACAGGGCCATGGGCTTCTCTTTTCCTTCTGAGTCATAGCTAGCTCATGCCCAGGGCACTTTGCAGCACGTGAGACAGGAAGGCTAACATCTCTAGCTATGGTACGCCCTCCAGCCTGGAACTCTTGCAGAGCTGTGTGTTTCCTCCTGTCAAGATGCTTAGTGTCACAAAGGGCAAGGAGGTGGCAGGAGGAATAAGCGTCACTTGGTCCTGTCCTGAGTTTCTGTTAGAATCAACTAGTCTTCTGTTCCACTCTCATAGCCAATGGTCTCCATGTGGGGAAAGGCAAATTGAACCCAAAACTATGCAAGATGATGAGTCTGTGAGTGTTAGACACATTGCAGGTGATGAGAGAGAAGAAGGTGTATCTACTATCTTCAGGTAGCTAGCAGGTCAGTGATCCCACACCACAGAGGGGCAATGAAACTTGATGGATGTAACTGTTCTTCCTCTCTGCCCTGATATTTGGGAACAGATGTCACCTCCAGTAGTTGGTAGCGTAGGCCAGTTGCCACACTACCTGGGATGGTGTAGATGTGGATGTGACCTGAGGGACTTTCAGGCATGAGGTGATGTCTCATGGAGCCATCATGCGTAACAGGGACTCCAGAAGGTATAGTCATACTGCCAATGAGCGCAGCAGGCAGTAGCATCAAATATGGACATAGCTGAGCATCACGTTCCTGTCAGGGAGGTGACTGGATGCTGTCTGTGTGATGTGGTAGATGCCCTTGGGTAGAACTGATGTCATCTCATGGTATATTGACCATACCCAGAGTAGTCAAGAAATCTGAGCATTTCTTGGCCTGTGGCTGCATACTGCTGGCCCCTGCTACTTGGAATAGCCTGCAAGTTCCTCCTCATTATCAGGGAGGGCAACTCCCAAGGGGGAAAGCATTTCTCTGGAAAAGCTGTTAATCAAGAGTTTACTGTGACTCAGCCCACAGCTTTGACCTCTTGCCTATCTCCAGTGGTGACAGATGCTTTTTCCATTACACGTTTATTCCTGGGTGGTTTATAAGCAATTCTGCACTTCAGTGAAAGCATAAAGCAGCCAAACATTGCACACACACTGACACCAAGCCCTGTGATCATGAGCCACGAGGTACTAGCTGAAAGGCCAAGTCGGCTGCTCAGAGGTTTTAACACCAGGAGTGGCCTCACAGTGCTGCAGCCTGGAGTACCACCTCTCCTCTGGGTACTGCAGGCCTTTCTCCATGACATTTCCTACCCCTGCCCTCAGGAGGGCTGGCTGTGTGCCTTCCTGTAGCTCTGTTTTGCATCTCTCAGAATGGTCAGGTGTAAGTGTCACTGCCATGTCTGACTATCATTGAAATTTTGCAGGACTAATTTCTCATTTTCCTGCTGATGCCACAGGGCCAGCACTGTACTTACACAGCATCACATGGAAATTGCCAGGAGATATTCTCCCTTCTCTGACATGCTTCAAGAAGGGAGTGGCTCACTGGAGTCTAATTTCATGACATTAGCAGAGTGCTGGATTTCCAGACAAATATTTAGGGAAGACAAATCCATTATGCTCAATGCCTTTGAGGTATAGAACAAAATGGCTCCTGCCTGCCTTTGTGGGTGAAGCTGTTTTTAAAGCACAGGATTCACAGCCTGTTTGTGTGACAGCTGCAGTTTTCTCACTACTGACGAGCTTAGAGGATGGTTTCTTATTTTCGTTTTGATTTTTTGAGATGTGTGATCTCATTATGTAGCTCTGGCTGACTTGGCCCTCACTCTGTAGCCACACTGGCCTTGAACTGTCAGCAGTCCTCTTGCATTAGCCTCCTTGGTGCTGGGTTTGCAGTGTATGCCACCATGCCTAGCCGATACTGACTGTTCCTGGTGTCTCCATTAGTCACCCTTACATTTCTGCATACCCTGCCACTCTGTTGGGTTTGAGCAGATGTTGAAGAGTTTGGTAGTGTAGCAAGAATCATGTTCTCTGGGCTTCCTGTATATCCTGAGTTCTCTTGTTCTGTTTCTTCTCCAGGCCACTCACTCTGGTGGGACCTTGGTGATTGTGGGAATGGGCTCTGAGATGGTCAATTTACCCCTAATGCATGCAGCCGTGCGGGAAGTAGATATCAAGGGCGTGTTTCGGTACTGCAACACGTGAGTATGCTGAGGGTGAGCCAAGGTGACCAGCAGCCAGCATGGTCAAGGCAGGTCCCACGCAGCCTCTGAGACCAGGAGTCTCTGCGTGTTTATTTATGAGAGGCACTCCCTGACCACACTGCCAGCACCCGATACAGTAGGGCTGCTAAGAGAAAACATGGACTTCTTCCTCAGAGGGAGGAGCAGACAAGGAGGGGTTTGGGTCTGCCACTCATCAACTACTACATCCTCCCCCCTACTACAGCCAGACTTCCCTTCCTCTCCTTTAAAGGGAATAAGGGGTCTCTTTAGGGTAGAGCTTCTTGTCACCCACCCTATCTGTATCCTACTGCTCCCCACTGCGTGCAGCAAGGATGCTCTGTCTGGAGCATAGCAATGCCCCATACGCCCAGCCTATCCTTCCATGTCCTCAGAAGAGCGCCCACTTTGCATTCGCCTTTGCCAAGCTGCTGCTAAATTTTGCGAATGGGTTACCACCTCCCCGACATTTACTGTCTTTTCACGCTGGCCTCTATAGTATCACTCGGTCCTTGTTGGCAAAGAACATCTAGGTTTCATGGCACAAACTGCAGAACAAGGGGTTGGAGGCTTGGATATGGCAACTGAAAGTCTCTGTACCTGCAGATTGCAAGCCACAGGCCTTCTGTCACTATGAAGCTGACCTTGTAGAAGGACCGTGCTAGAAATAAATGTGTCTGAGCAGTTTCTAGGATTAGTACTTTTGGGGGACCTGACTTTTCCCCTGAAGGTTAATGAAATGCTTATGATCTCTTACAGGTGGCCAATGGCGATTTCCATGCTTGCATCCAAGACATTGAATGTAAAGCCTTTAGTTACCCATAGATTTCCTCTGGAGAAGGCTGTAGAAGCCTTTGAAACATCCAAAAAGGGAGTGGGGCTGAAAGTTATGATCAAGTGTGACCCCGATGACCAGAATCCCTAAAATTAATTCATCGGTGCCCTCAGCCTACCCTGTCAGAATCTAAGGGCTAAATGGCTAGGAAGCGGGGGGTGGGGGTGCTTGATTCAGAACTAACCTTTGAATGGTAGAAATAAATGAACTCATAATAAACAGAGAGCCTAGGGGAGCCAATGTGCCTTAAGGACAGAAGTAGGGATACTTGGGGGGACTTGTAAGCTAGGGGGTGGAGCTGACTTAGGAAGAATGGATTTTGTTAAGATGGAAGTGGCCTCATAGCCGATCTTCAGTCTCAATGAATGATTGTCATCTGTTGTAGTTCAGAGAATGGTGTTTGTCAAGCCAAGAGTTATTTGGTTTGATGATAAAAGGAGAATAAGAAAGGGAACTTGCCTTCTGGATAAAAACTAATCAAAAGAATGAAACAAGTTCCGAATGAGCTGCACTGGCTTACATTCCCCAAATGTGGAAATACCAAGGACACTCACCTCTGCCATAGGACCACCTGTTCCTCAACGCCTGAGAATTCTATCATTACATTTGTAAAGTGGAGGACCACCTTCCAATACTGTTCATGCACAGTAAGGAGCAGTGCCAGTTGCTAGGCAACCAAGAGCTGGCAGCCTGAAGATTTAAATTTTGCCTAATTAGTACAGAGGACCACCAGAGGGCTTGGGTTCCTTACTGGGGGGGTTAGAATTCCCTCCCAGATGATGATTACCCCCATTCCACTCAGTTTTGGCTTTCTGAAAATGTTCCCTTCTCATAACTGTGTAAGGCTGGCGGTAGCTGTGGGGTGGACACCGCAGAACTTTTCATCCTAGGCCTTTTCTATATAAGATTTTGGTTCAATCACACACTTTGTGATCTTAAACTAATTCAGAATGAGTGCACAGAAACTGTGTTGTAACTTGGGCTGTGGACTTTATCCCACCTCTTCGGCTGTGGGTAGAGAATGGCTGAAAGTCTTCTTGAGAAGATCATGGCTGATGCCTGAGCTTTCTCAGGCTGCTTTGCAAAATAAATTCTGTCTCTGGTGTCGGACTCCTGCTGTGGTTGATGCCTGTTTTGGGAGTAGACTTATGCTGCCCAGTTCACATAAGGAAGAACCGCAGAGCTTTAGCAGGGGACATTTTCCATACGAAATACAATCTCACAGACTGCTAGAAACTGAAGTAGCAAATGTATGAGTCTCTTGCAGGTAGAGAAAGTAATTCAGGCAAAGTAGCACAACACTTTTCTTCTCTTGCCCCTGCAGGAGGCAGGTTCAGACTTCTGTCCACATACTCTCGGCAGCCTTGCATTCCTGCTGGCTTGCTCTTCCTTCTCTCCGTCCTATTTAGTTAACACCAGACTGATCGCTTGCCCTCTCTGAAGACTGCTTCCAGCATGGGGATGCCCAGAGTTCCTCTAGTAGGAATTAGACAAGTCCCTCACTTGGGAAGACTTCTGAGAAGTCTCAGGGAGGCACAGGTTTCTTTCTCTGTTAAATTTACAAATAACTACTTTTCTTCTGGTTGTGTCCCAATGAAAGGGGACCACAGAAAGGATTTGGGAGCCACAGGAAGCACAGACAGCAAGGTTGAGCCATGAAGAGCAAAGATGTGTCACTTTGCCTAAAACTGTTTGCAGTAGATCGGCGAAGCTGGTCTTAACACTTCCGTTTTCTGCCTTCAGTTGGGCTTTATGATGCTTGTAAAACTCTGAAGAGTGGGTGGGCTGATCACAAACGCAGTTCAGGGATGACTTGGTGCTCGCCTGTAGTTCCAGCACTTGCGCTGAGGGAGGATCATATTTAAGGCTAGCCTAGTTTACGTAGTGAGAGCATGTTTGAAATAAAAGCAAAAGCCTAAAATAGCAGCTCAAAGGATCATCCTATGTTCATGTCCAGCCCTCAGCTTCCAAGCTGTGGCTTCCCACACATCCCAGGAGCAGAGAGGCTGGGGTGGGCTGTTCAGTGAGCCACAAGCATGATGAAGGATCACCAGGTTGCCTGGGGTCTCTATATCTTTATCCAGATGCTCCTTAGAAGGGGCTGCAGGAAGATGGGATTCATTCCCTCCATCTCCACGAGGTACTCAGTGTTTGTTGACTGTCTCAGTGAATCAGTCCCGGAACCAAGAAGATGAATTTCCCCAAAGCTCCCCAACATTGAAGCCCTGGCGGCCTCTGTGCTCTCACCAGGTTGGGCGTACATTTGGTCAACATGGAGGACCCCACCCAGTTGGCACTCCCAGTACTGGAGTGGGGTGGAGTTTAGAGAGCTGAGAAGAGGACCCTGCAGGTGACCAGGTGACCTTGAGGAGCGGGGAAGGCAGCCTGTAGGACCCTCCCCAGGGAGGCTGGTATGTTGGCTCCAAGGACTCCATCTTGCTAATCTCCTTTGGCCACAGCAGACACTTCTGGACTTTCTTCCCGGGCTCTCTCTTCCCAGCCTCTCTCGTGCAGCACAGTCTTGCCTCCTGTTTTGCATAAAGGAGGCAATGCGGGATAGTGAAGCCAGAGGTCAAGCGTGGGGAAACACACGGGATGTGTTGACTGTTTGCCTTTTCCTCAGAGCTGCCTCTGTTTTCATGATGTCAACTTAGGCTCAAAGTTCAGAAACCTAGACAGGGAAGCAATGCTCAGGCAGCCAGCCAGGACAGAAGCTGTTCCCCGCTAGAGATGGGGAGGCCCAGTCAAAGCCTACACCGCTGGTGACAGTTCTGACCCCTCCACATGCCGGAAAGGGAGGAAGAGGGTGGCAAAGGGCCACGGTGCAGCAGCTTTGTGAGAACACAGCCCACAGCCCATGCTTTCCAGATGCTAGCAGGTGCTTCCCTGGCACAGATGTTGCTAGTGTGGTGTTGCCCAGCCTCCTCCCCTTCCCCATCCCTGCCGCCACAGCCTCTGCCCCTCGCTCTCAGCTTTAAAAGCCCTAGCTGAGCCAGACACTGAGTTCTTTTCCTGGCTGGCACCTGATAGTGGGCAAGGAGGTAGGAGGTTTTACCACCATAGGATTTCTTAGTGAATCCTCCAACCAGAAGAATGGCTTGTTTTTGGACCCATGCAGCCCCTGAGAGGCAGTGCATCATAGAGGATTTGTTATAGGGCCGAGAGGGCCAGCCACTAGCTCACTATGACACCAAGTCACTTCCATTTCCAGTCAGCCTCTGCTTCCTCCTTTGCTATCTGAAGGGTCCTTCCGGACAATCTTGAGGACCCCTCATGTACTGACACATCGTTTCCTGGGCGAAAGACCCCATGGGAGTATCTCTCAGGATTAGCTGTAACGGGCTTTCTCGTTTTAGTTCAAGTCCTGGGTTAAGGGGTGACTTGAGGGAGAGAGAATGGCCCAGGTTGGTGGGGGGAGGGCCTTCATGTGGAAACACCTGCATTATGGATTTCACCTTGTTCTGTGTCTTGGGCTTGTAGTGTTGTGGACAGTGACTGGTCTTCCAGTACTTCACATAAAGCTGAAGGCCGAGGCACAACCTAGAAAGGGTAAGGATATATCAATCCACTCATTGTGAGGGGGAAACTATGGGAAGAAGATGGGCCTTTGGGAGTAGTGGATCCAGTACCACTGAGGCATGGCGGAAGCACACCTCCCGTGGATTAGCCCACGCTTCTGTGAGTGATACTGAAACCCCGTGGGTCCCGTCTAATCCTACAAGCTCATGATTACTGGATCCACAAGCTACTGATCCGCATGGGCCTCTTGGCACCCAGGGCCTCACTTGTGGGCCTCTTCACAATTGTGGGAAAAATCACACTCTCCACACAGGTTTCTGAGACACCATCTCTCTGTCCCTGGAGCTCGTGGTTTGACTAGGCTGGCTAGCTAGCGAACCCCAGAGATTGGCCTTGTCTTCATCTCCCCAGCTTTGAGATCACAGAGTCTCGCTGCTCCGCCAGGCTTTTAACATGTATGTTAGATATGGAGCTAGTCATGTCCTCATGCTCACATGACAAGCATTTTATCAATTGAGCCATCTCCACAGCCTGTGGGTATACACAATGATATTGAGACTAGAAAAATCTTTGGGGTTCCAGGTTATGAACAATGTGCGAGACTTGTGCCTTAGGAAACCCCTGGGGTCTGCTGAAGGTGGGGTCGTAGAGTCACTGACTAACTGACTTCAGATCATCTGGGAAAATGGAGGCTTGATCCTCCTCCACTCAAAACTTGAACCTGTCACCATGTCTCCAGGCCTGAGTTTCCACAATGGTAACAGCAGTCATCCCTTCCGGGGTGGGACAACAGCCCCTGCAGGAGCTGGCGTGGGATTATAGGGAAAGTGTCTCAGTCACCATGGAGCAGTGAACCACTGTCAGTGGAACCTGTACCAAAAGCTTTCCCACACCCATTCCCTCAGTGGCAAGACAGATTGCCATACTGAACCTTACTAGGTCACTGGGAGACAGTAAGGGCCATTCATATAAAATGTCCCTTTGCTGTTCTGGCCTCTCTTTAGTGGGTATAACTCTGTGTGTTGTGGAATTAACTGGATTAAGCACTAGGACGCTGACCTTGGATTATTGAAAGACATGGACAATTTAAGACTTTTAAAGAAATTTCTGAGTAATTCCGATAGGATGGCCATGTTGTTCTTTATTCTCCTACCATGAACGCTGTGCTTGTCTGGCCTAACAGTATACATTTCAAGTGCTATCTATTCCCATGGACACCAAAGTGAAACATGTCCCTCGTCATACACTACATGGCATAGGACAGGGCTACTAGCCTCAAAGACATCAAGAGTTATTGGTTCTTGTAGGACCGGCAAGGCAGCTCGGTGGGTAGAGATACCTTCCACCAAGTCTTATGACCTGAGTTCAACTCCTAGGAATCACATGGTAGAGGGAGAGAGCTTACTCCTACAGGTCGTCCTCTGATCTCCATCACACACACACACACACGCACGCACGCACGCACACAAAATATAAGAAAGACGATTTACTGATTCTCAGGAACTTAATGGGGTAACTATTATCAGCAAATCAAGAGGTCAACATATGAATGAGGAAAAAACTGAAGACGAGGAACTGTTAATCCAGGGCAGAGTGAAGGCAGTGACTCAGCGACTGCAGGGCTGGGAGGCAGCGGAACTTTCAGCACAACACAGAGACCAGTAGGTTCCAGCCAGAGCTCCCCTGGACCGATACCGTGTTGTCTTCCCAGTGCTACTACCCTCAGATAAACTAGGACCCAAGGAAACCTTCGCCCCTCCAGTTGCTGTCTTCTCTCGCTGTGGCTCCAGAGGGAGTGATGCTCCCAAGGGGGAGACAGGCATTGCTGGGAGGTTAGCTGGGAAAATCTCTGCCGCCTTGCTTAGGCATTGCTGTGGGTTGGGTAAGAGCTGAGGAAAAGCAGCCATGCACTTGACAGAGGCGGTAGAGGACGAGACTGGTAGACATTTGAATGACTTAGGCTCCACAGAGCAAGAAACAGGTGGGGTCATGTTAGGCTGCATTACTGTCTTATGACGCCCAGCAGCCCATTTGACTTCTCTCAGCCTCGGGTCCTTTAAGAAGGAAAGTAATACCTATCTTGGGGTTGTCATAGGGTCAGATGAAGTCATTCTGAAGTTCTTAGAATGTCACCATGATTGTGTTTACTGAGTGTCTGTGTCCTGCCCTCATCTCACCAAGATTTAGTGCCTTGCCTGTTAAAGAGCAGGGTGGATGATCCCTCATATGGAAAAGCGGGTGAACAATCCCCTAAGATTTTTCCAGCTTTGAGCCTCTGACTCTGCCAAGATGCTTGAAGTTGTATGAGAACTCCCCAAGGTGGCAGGAAAGGCCTAGGTTAGACCCAACATTCTCGAACTGGAGATATGGCTCCGTGATTAAGAGTGTTGTCTGCTCTTCCTGATAAGAGGTAGTCCTGCCTCTCAGCTCTGAGCCATTCTCCCGAGCTGACTCTGGAATGGTTGGACTTCCTTAAGGGGACAGTCTAAGTGTCTAGGGACTTACTATGATGAGGAGAATTGAAGCTTCAAGGGCCAGTAGGGTCAGGGGCAGAGATCCCTGTCCCATAGCAAGAGGAGGCCTCACCTGTACTAGAATCATCAACTCCAGAGTCCCATTAAAGACACTGTAGTCCAATGAAGATGGGTATCTCCTGAGGACAGTGGGTGGAACCAGCTAAATCCTTCAGCCTCTTGTTTTAAGGGGAATTGTGGGTACCTCAGACAATGCTGGATCAGAGGCAGAGAATGCTCTCTTAACAGGCTACGGATGTCTCCAGAATTTCTTCTATGTGTGCCAGGCACTGTGCTTCACAACATAGAATAAGATTTGGCCACGGCTTTTAGAAGTGCCTATCCAGAGAGGACCAACCCCTTAGACCTCCTGGGTCTAGGGGCTTCTTTGGGTGGTAGATGAACGGAACAGGGAAAGAGGGGCAGAGGAAGTTCCCTGGGCTCCTCTTTCTTCCAAAATCCATTCTTGGAGTCCTGACACATTAATTTCAGCTGAGCCATTTAAGTTGCATTCTCTTGATCATTTGCAATGGGAATCACAGAAGCTTCTCCCGGTGACCATTTGTCAACAGAAACTAAGCTACTGCAGGAAAGAAGGGAGTTGTGTCTGCCATGGGCCAGACACTTCTAAGAGTGATAGACATGAACTCATGTCTGCCGTGGACCAGACACTTCTAAGGGATAGATGTGAACTCATGTCTGCCGTGGACCAGACACTTCTAAGGGATAGATGTGAACTCAAGTCTGCCATGGACCAGACACTTCTAAGGATAAACATGAACTCATGTCTGCCATGGGCCAGACACTTCTAAGGGATAGATGTGAACTCATGTCTGCCGTGGACCAGACACTTTTTTTTTTAGCTTAAAATAAAATAAATTTAATGAATTTTTTCCCATGATATTTATTGAGCTCTACATTTTTCTCTGCTCCCCTCCCTGCCTTTCCCCTCCCTCCTTCAACTCTCCCCCAAAGTCCCTATGCTCCCAATTTACTTAGGAGATCTTGTCTTCTTATACTTTCTACTTCCCATGTAGATTAGATCTATGTAAGTCTCTCTTAGTGTCCATATTGTTGTCTTGGTTCTCTGGGATTGTGGTTTGTAGGCTGGTTTTCTTTGCTTTATGTTTAAAAACCGCCTATGAGTGAGTACATGTGATAATTGTCTTTCTGTGTCTGGGTTACCTCACTCAAAATAATGCTTTCTAACTCCATCCATTTTCCTGCAAAATTCAAGCTGTCGTTATTTTTTTCTGCTGTGTAGTACTCCATTGTGTAAATGTACCACATTTTTTTTATCCATTCTTCAATCGAGGGACATTCAGGGGACCAGACACTTCTAAGGGATAGACGTGAACTCATGTCTGCCGTGGACCAGACACTTCTAAGGGATAGATGTGAACTTATGTCTGTCGTGGACCAGACACTTCTAAGGGATAGATGTTATCTCATGTAACTTACCATATTCTATCCAGGTTAGTACAGTTACCCCATTTGATGGCTGAGAAAACTGAGACACAGAGCAATTAATTAATTAGCTAGAAAATAGTGGCATGTGCCTGTAAATCCTAGCACTTGGGAGGTAAAGGTAGGAGGATCATGAATTTAAACCTGGTTTCTGGTGCAAGGATGTGTCCTGGGGTTTCTTGCATGCTAGACACTCTACCCAAGAACTCAATGGCTTTTGTCTGACGTTTTCTAAGCCTGTTTTCACTAGGAGAATGATGCAGCCAGGGCCAGGATGAGCCCATGTGTGTGGCACCAGCCCAGGAACCTCTCCTCCACCCTCCACTTCCTTTTTAAAAATTACATTTATTTAATGTGTATGTGTGTTGAAGAACCAAAGTTTCTCCATTTTGTCCTCCACCTCCATCTTGTGTCTTGTATAAGCTATGTCCCGTAAAACATTCTAGTTCTCAGAAATGACTGGGGCAAAAGTGACAGGGTAGCCACCTGGAAAGTGCAGATAACCACAGAATGTCCCCACCTGAAGGTCAGCCGATAAGAAAACTTGACAACAGGTGAGGTTCAAAAATAAAACTTGTGAAAAGTCCCTAGACACGAGCCAATCAGGATTGAACCCATCACCCCACACTCTGCTAATGTAACTTTTCTGGTTTTTGCCTTTAAATAATTCCCTCTAGAAGGGCAGGTACCTCCTCTTGCCACTGCTGTGCCAGTTGCTTTGACGAGGTCCCTACTGGCTTGTAATTGTGCACACAATAAACCATCCTTTTGTGTTTTGGTGAGTTCGTTCCCATAGACTGGGCATAACGTTTGTGTGTGTGTGTGTGTGTGTGTGTGTGTGTGTGTGTGTGTGTGAGAGAGAGAGAGAGAGAGAGAGAGAGAGAGAGAGAGAGAGAGAGAGAATGGAGTATGTGGAGGTCAGAGGACAACTTGTGGGAGCTCACATTTTCTTTCCATCATGTGAGTCCTGAGGACTCAGGTCAACAGGCTTGGCAGCAAGCACTCCCACCAACTGAGCCATCTTGTTCCCGATCACCCTCGGCTTCCCAGTTCCCTTGAATGCCTTTGTCACGTCCTTTGTTGGTTCACATCTTCACTACCTGTGAATTCTCCAGAGAGCTTGGCTTTCTTTGTCCTTTTAAGCTCACTTAGAGAAAAATATTACCTTAGTTTGCAGTTCATAGAACTGTTTTTTGTTCTGTTTTCCAGACTGGGTCTTATTGTGTGGCTCAGGCTGGCCTCGAACTCTCAATCCTCCTGCCTCAGCCTCCTGAGGGCTGTAATCTATCTCTGTATCTCTGCCTTGGGTGGGGGTGGCTGGAGAGATGGTTTTAGCATTTTAAAGCACTGGCTACTTTTGCAGGAGCCCCACATGACGAGTCATAGCCGCCTGTAACTCCAGTCCCAGGGGCTCCAATGCCTCTGTGGGCACCAGGCACACACGTAGTACACAGTACTCACAAGCAAAATGCCCACATACATACAACAATAAAAATATTGTTTTAAAGGCTTCACAGACCTAAAAGAGACAGTTCACTATTATTATTTCCGTTTTTGTCTTGTAGTGCACTAACCCAGGGGACTCTTGTATTCCAGGCAAACATTCTACAAAGAGGTGTAATCCTGCCAACTACTCTTAATGCCTATTAACAACTATGCTCTTTTTCTAATCTTGATATAGAGACATATTCATTTAAGATTTCATCCAACAGCCTCACTCAGTCTTGTCTGAAGTGTTATGGAACCTTTCTATTTCTTCCTCAGGGTTTCTCTCAGTGTTGCTCTGACATAGATGTCATGTCCTAAGCAAGCCCTTCAGATCCACCGTTCCTCACAACTCCCACAGCCATGTATAATGTCAAAGACATTTTATTCTGGGTTCTAGAGCCCATGCAGCCTCCCAGCCACATGGCATTTTGGATCACATCTTTGAATTCATAGTTGGCAAGTAGATCGGCAGGGAAAGGCCACATAGGATCGCTCATACGTTTGCTGAGCCCTACAAATGTTATGTTGTCTTACCCTTACTCTCATGGAGTGGAGGCTCCAAACAGTAATGTAGCCCAGTAAATTAGCGCAGCAGGATTTGATCTGGAGGATGGTGTCCCCAGTAGGCCATTTTCTCACCACAGTGAAATTATATCTTGGAGACATATCTATATTTCTGTTTCAGTACATATAGATAATACTCATTTTTAAATGATAATACATTATTATAACGTGCCCTGAATGGGTGTAGAGAACACAACATCCACTGCAGAACTGTCCATTATATACATACACTGTGCACCATGATGTTTATATGTGAGTCTCCTGGTACCAGGTATTTCGATTTCCTTTGCATTTTGCTAATGTAGAATCGGTCAATTTCCATGCACATGGACCTATTTATTATTCAAGTGCAAATATTTCTGTAGGATTCTTAGAAATCGGTGCCTATGCTGATAACTGACACCGTTATCATCATCACATAGCCTACCCCAGGAGAGTGTTGGGTATGCTGTACTTTTTTCTCTCAAGATAAGCCTAGCATGGTGTGGGAGAATTGTCCGTATTCTGTCAATCATGATTTAAATAAACGCTTATTGGCCATTAGCCAGGATGTATAGGTGGGACAGCCAGACAGGAAGTAGAGGTGGAGCAAGGGGAATAGGAGAATTCTGGGAAGCAGGAAGCTCTCTCGGCACTCCGGCCTGGACCACCGAAGAAGCAGGATGTGACCTGCCCTGCTGAGAAAGGTACTGAGCCATGTGGCTAACATAGATAGGGATAATGGGTTAAAATAAGCTACAAGAGCTAATGGGAGGCCTGAGCTAATGGGCCAATCAGTTTATAATCTTCTGGAGACCTCTATATGATTTTCTTTGTGGCTAAATGGCTGTGGGGGACCGGGAAGGACAGAAACCCCAACAAGCAGGCCCCTCATGCTACACTAGCAAATTATTTCTTCCTTCTCATTTTAATCATTTTTCCTTTTAAAAACTGCCATCATCATTGTGTGTGTGTGTGTGCATGCGCGCATGTGTGCAGGTCTGTGAAGATCAGAGGACAACTTCTCGGAGCCAGTTTTTGCTCCCGCTTTATTGTGCCAGTCTCTCTTTTCACTACGTGGCACACTTCAGGCCAACTTCAGGGCTTCTATCTTTCCCAGCTTGCGTCTTACCATGTGTGTGCTGGGACTTCAGGCACACCAGGGCAGCATCAGACTTTTTCTGTGCATCACAGGGGTTGAACTCGGGTTGCCAGGCTTGCTTGGCAAGCGGTTTTACTCACTGAGTCATCTTGCCA
This sequence comes from Ondatra zibethicus, assembly GCA_004026605.1. Lineage (NCBI taxonomy): Eukaryota > Metazoa > Chordata > Mammalia > Rodentia > Cricetidae > Ondatra > Ondatra zibethicus. The sequence goes on from PVIU01000793.1 coordinate 63,265, forward strand.
GCCAGCTTTTCCCTTTTGGTAGTGAAACACCGACTTTTAAAATTTCATTCAGGCGCAGTCTAAACACCATTACTACTCTGGAATATTTTCAGCTATAAATATTTATCTAGATTTTGGGGTTTTTTTTCCAGTGATAATTTCTTACTAACAGAATTAGTAGAAAAGAAGGCTCAAACATTTTAAGATTTTGAGATGTTTTGCCAGATTTTCTGAATATGGAAAGTTGCCTAATGAGTTCTACAGATAAAGGATGTGTAATATTCCACTTGGTTAAGCAGTATAATATTCCACTTGGTTCAGCAGTTTGCTTAACTTTTCACTTGCTGTTGGGTGTCTAACCATCCAACCCCGCCTGAAAGAGCTGCTGAGGGGATCAAATGATAGCGCATGATCGGGAAGCTGGCCTTGGGCTGCCTTAGAGGGCCTCCTTGGGACCTTTCGCTGTCAGCTGCACCAGGTAATAAATTTCCAGTTCCCCAGAAAACTCAGCCCTAACAGCCTCCTGCCCCATCCAGCATCTCTCTAGCATGGTTCCCCAAAGCCAGGCCTTTGTGAAGGTATGCTGAACCCAGGTAGCATGGGAAGTGAGGGCTGGGAATGTCTTGGGTTTGGAATCTAGTATGATCTGTGTGCACAGCAGTTGTTCAATAAATGGCCATCAGAATAACTAGAGAGAAAATAGTAAAAAAAAAAAAAAAAAAAAAAAAAGGTCTGCATTCTTCCCTTCCCTTTCCCTTAGAGCAGTGGTTCTGAGATATCAAAGCCTGATTTCAAACACTGATTTTGTCTGTTCATAGCTTGATGCTGGTGGTTTTGTGACACCCGGAGCCTCATTTTTTTTTTTTTATTAAATGGGAATAGCAGTGCCTCTTCCAGTGCAGTATTGTGAGGAACAGAAGAGGCAAATTATGTTAGAAATTACAGGATCGCTCGCAATAAACTCTCTGAAGACCATGTATTCTTAGCCAAGAGGCTGAGAGAGCTGTTTCCCGAAAATAAAGTTTCTGTTCATTTGAGACAATGGGTGAAGGGAAAATGAAAGTTTAGGTATGCAAAGACTCTTGGCTTAATTATTTTTGCATTGTTTTGTCTTGTTTCTACATTTTATTTGTTTTATTTTATGTGTGGTAGGTGGTTCATGCTACATTGGGCACCTGTAAGTCGAAGGAAACTTGGTAGAGTCGTTTCTCTCCTGCCGGGCGCATTTCGGGGATTGAACTCAGATCATCAGGCTTGGTGGCAGGTGTCTTTACGCACTGAGCCATCTCACTGGCCCACCATTTTCTCTCTTTCTTTTTTTTTACCAATGAGAAGTTTGCGACTCAGAGAACTCAGGTGGTCTCCCGAGATGACACAGTAATTCTGTTAATAGAAGTGGAGAGGAAGCCGGGACCGCCTGGTTGCGGTACTGTCACGATGACTCTGGAACCCCAGAATTAGCCTCTCGTTCTCAGAGGAGAGAAGAACTCCTTCATGCTATAGTTAGGTCGCTTGAGGTCACTATCCAGGACAAAAGGGGATTCTGAATAAGTCAGCTGGGAAACTCACCAATGCTTTATTGCATCCTGTGTTCAGCATTGTCACCTTCCTTTTCACAGGCCGCGGGTGAGTGGCCTCAGGGGCAAGGGAGCTCTCCTTCCCTTCACAGTACCAGACCCTGGTGGAACACAGACCACTAGGAACTGATAAGAGAGGTCAGATAGGTGTGGTCTGAGGACAAGTCATTTTACAGCCCTGAGGCCTCCACACCCTATTTCTTAGGGTACAGAGCTCTGCTCCTGAACCTTGACCTTAATTACCAATAGTGGCGGAAATTAAAATCACATTAGACGTCTGGCCTGTCTTTGATTTTGCAAGGCTAAAGTGAGAGTTAAGGGCACGGTCTGCCTACGTGTGCTGGATTCCAATCACTGTGTCTTGGGTAATTAGGAGCTCATTTAAGCCTTTCTGTATTTCAGTTTCTGTAGATGAAACTGGGAGTAATATTAACAGCTGTTTTGTAGTTCATCCTAAGGACCAAGTGAGCTGGACACACAGCGAGGATTGTGTGCATGGGTTGATAGAATCTTAGGATCTCCCTCTGGCTTTGCTCATCCATCTTACTGAAAGGCACCCTCCCTTTCAGTCCCCCACTGTGATTTTATTGTCTTCAAAGCCTTTGTGAGCCGAAATCCTCTCCCCCTAAATTGCTTACTGCTTGATTGTTTCCACTGGCATGTAAATGCCCTGGAACTGGGCAGCCTGATTCTGAGACCTAACAGGACCAGCACCTTATTAAGTTGGATTATGTCATTGGCTCTTGCTAAATCCTATGGAGAAAATACATCACCCTGTTCTGTGGAGGAGCAAGCCAAGGCACCAAATGTTCTCTGTATTTACTCACAGTCACCTAAATATGATTCAAGGGCTGTTCATTATAAACATCAAGCTGGGCTGGATGCTCTCCCTCAAAAGCTGGTACCAAGAGCTGGGAAAGATGTTACATCTTTCCAACTTTCTCCTCTTTCAGTTGGACTTAAAGCTTGGAGACACGTGTTCAAGACTGGGCAGAATGGTCAAGTCATATAAATGTCTGCCTACAGCCAACATCTAGAGCCTGGCTGAGGTGTGAAGCCAGGAAGACAAGGTGCCACTCAAGGCTTCTCAGGGTCTTGATAGCATGTCCTTCTACCCAGCTGGACATGCACTTAGCATTGCCTTGGAGTCAGAGCAACGAGTAGCTGGGAATGCTTCTCTAAGACCACAGACTCTTCATGAGAATGTCACTTCCCCTAACATGGAGAGGAGGAGGGGGAGAGAAGGAGGGGACAGAGTGTTAGGGATAACCCTGATGGCTGTGTTAATGCCATTTTGCAGTCTAGCAAGGATGAGTGGCTTAGGATCAAATAGAAAAATATGGGGGGGGGCAGGGAGAGGTGGTGGCACATGCTTTTCATCCCAGGACTTGGGAGGCAGAGGAAAGCAGACCTTTGAGTTTGAGACCAGCATGGTCTACATAATGAGTTCCAGGATAGGCAGGGCCACACAGAGAAACTCCGTTTTGAAAAACAAAAAATAAAATAAGAAAGAAAAATATTTTTTTAAAGAAAGAGCAGGAAGGTGCTAATGGGTCAGATCTGAGAATAAAGCTAAGGCTGATATCAAAGAGCCTGGATGTCAGTTCTTAGTTCAGGACTGGGGACTGTGTGACTTGGTGAGGACCAGGAGAGCTAGAGGCCAGGGCATACATAATGCTGTCCTTAAATATGTTCACTATTTATTTATTATATTTAAAAAAACACACTTAGTGAAACTTTAAAAAATTAAACAGATAGACTAAAATTTAGCATATTATACTATAGTTGTAAAATGTATTCTCACACGCTTTTCTCATCTGTATAATTTGTCTGGGACACTTTGCTGTCTCACCTCCTAATATCTTCACAAGCAGCTGCATAAATATAGGAAGAGGCTCAAAGAAATTGAGGGTTGTCCTTTATAGTCTCTACAGATAAAATTGGCACCAGAGTCCCAGGTCTCCTGGACTCCGGCTTGGTATGCCCCGCTTTGTCAGAGATGGCCTCACTATAGAGATACTTGGCTTCTGAATAAACCCACCAAGGAAGGATTCTGATTCAGACCCTGGAGCCAGTCTGAAACTCTCCTTGCTACATATTCTACCAGCTAGAGAATACCATTGCCCAGCAATTTCATTCCCAGATAAATTCCAGACCCAGAAAATTGAGTGCATTATATCCACCAAAGACAGGCATGCTTTCATAGCAGCAGCAGCTTTATTCAATCACCCAAAGCCAGAAACAACCCCACTGCCTTCCAGAAGACTGGGTAAACAAAGCAGGATCCAGCTCTACAATGGAAGGAAGGCTATGTAGCAATACAGGGGAACAAACTGCCAACAGACACAATGGCAGGAATGAATCACAGTGCACCATGATGTGAGAAAGAGGCCAGGATTAAAGCTGAATTCAATGTGGCCCAAACTGCAGTGACAGAAATCACATTTGGGGTTGCTTCTAGGTAAGGGAGACTTACCAGAGAAACTTCTGGGTGACAGGAATGTTGAAATGTTTTCTAACTTTACCTGGGTGGTAGCTACTTTAAGATTCATACATGTTCTGCAACTATACCTCGACTGTACATGTGTTACAACTCAGCTTTTTAGTAAAAAGCCATGTGAAGGAGGGAAGAGGTGACGTCTGTGTACTGTGGTCAGGTGACCTGATCTCCCTAGGATAAGAGGCTTCCAGGACCCAAACTGGGCAAACTGGGAAAGCTGTTATGTTTTCTCTGGGAAACAGGAGCTGAGGGGTTTGGGATGAGTTGTCGAGAGACCATTGCTCTCTTAATCCTGGAGCCCAGGGACTGCTCCCCAGACTCACAGAGGATCCACTGTAGGGTCAGGGCAGCAGACGCTACTGGCTGACATTAGGAACTCAGGGCTGGTGGCCTTATGGCTTGTGGCCCTCTCGGAGCAGGAAGGTGGGGGGCTGAAGCTGGCGGGGGGTGGTGGTGGCCCAGAGCCTGAGTTGAGCTAGGCAGGCTCTCAGCCTCTGAGAGGAACCTCGAGGGGATGCACAAATGATTCCCCCGAGAAAAGTCCACCACTATATATATCAATTCTGTGAAGGCGAAGCAGAGAAACAGAAACCCACCAGAGGTGACACACAGTGTACCCTTTCCCTCCACAATTGTCAGAAACAGGAACTGTCCCCTTGTCCCTTTACATCCCATAACCTATTCCAACATGATCTGGGTATTAGAGAGGCCTTGTCTATCTGCCCAGAACATGAGGTAGACGGAGCAATGAGGCAGATGGTAGGTGTGGTATCCAGTTCCCTCCCTGTGGTCTCAATTGACAGTTGCGCTGAAGTTCACAGAGGGACTGGGCAGGAGCCAGGGACCAGGTTCAAAAGTTCTCATAATGGTGCACAAAATGGGCCTGGTCCCGCCTGTTGATGAGCTGGCAAGCCTTCTCCACATTCTTGGTCATCCCTGGAGGACCACAGCTGAAGACTCCGATCTTACGAACCTGTCCATGGAGAGATGTGTGCCCTGGAGTCTCGAATTGCCTACTGCCCCGGGAAGTCAGCTTGTCCATCCTGACTACAAAAAGCAGACTTCTACCCTGGACCCTGGGAAAGAGGCTAGAGCTGGAGGTGGTTAGGATAAATCCGTGCTGGGAGTTCTGTGCTCAGAATGAAGCTGCAGGGGTCTTGAGGGCCAAGATGAGAAAATTAAATAGGGCCCTAGGGTGGGAGGGGATGGACTCACCTCTGGATGGACTTCCTGCAGAGAGTTGAAGAAGAGTTCAAAGGGAGGGCGGCCAAAGTGGGTGACAGAGCGCAGGCCCGTGAACAAACTCCGGTTCAGCACCTTCTGGAAGTGCCGCTCACAGATGTACTGGGGAAGGAAGTGGGGGACAGAGGATCATAGCCAGGCATGGCCAGGACCAGCTCTTGGCCCTGACAGTGTCCCACCTGCCCTGCCTGGTTGGCCCGGCCTACCAGCATGGTGGTCCTGAGGTCAAACTTCTCAGCCAGCTGGGTGATATAGATGTGCACAGACACCAGGTCCTGGTGGTCATTCTCCTCCACCTCCCGGATGATGTCAGCCAGCCACTCAAACTGCCTCTGAGTCCTTGTCACCCAAATGAAGTAGATCTGAGGACACACACTGGGGCTCAGGGCCAGCTCAGGTCTGGCCCCCTACATTCTGAGATGCTAGGATGTCTCAGATATCCCATAGAGTGATGCTCTGGTCTTGGCCTCTAGAGAACCAGAGGCCAGCAGAGTTCTTTCTGGCTATGCTCCTATCCACCCTCCACATTTGGCATCTGGACCACTGGATGTAATGGTCCCCACAGGCCCTGTGGTTGAAAGCCAGGAGTGTTCTGCTATGATATCAGGACTCCATCAGGCCACACATGCAGAGTGGAGGAAGGAGATTTACCTTCTTACAGAGCATCTGACTGCCCAAGGATGATTTGAAGACCAGGTCTTTAAGGATGGAAGCAAATGGGGTGACTCCAATGCCCCCTCCTACCAGCACTGACACCTCAAACTTATGCCACTCCTGGTGACCCTCTCCAAATGGTCCATCGAGGTACAGCTGCCAAGAGAAGGAGAGGTGAGATGAGCCTGGCCTTGTCCCAACTCTGAGGCCAGAAATGGGGAGGACTATGAAAGGTAGGGGCCAGAGCACCCCAGCCCCTCTTAGACTAGCATTGTCACGATTGAAGCACCTAGTGTCAGGACAGAGGGGAAAGGGACATTCCCAGGGTTGGGCACCTTTGGGTATCCGGCATAAGTATCACCCACTGGGGGTGAGTAGATCTCCCTGAGGCGGGTGGTCCAGGGTCCCACAGCCCTGATGTGCAGGCTGAGTGTGTCCTCATGGGGTGCAGAGGTCAGCGTGAAGGGGTGGTACTCATTGGTCCCCAGGCCCAGGCAGGCGATCCGAACCCACTGCCCTGATTTGTACTCAAAAGCCTGGGGTCGCTGGAATTGCAGGTAGGTCACTCCTAGGGGTCATAGGTAGAAAAGAGCCTGGATTAGAAACTGTACCTAAAGACAGGCAGATGCCTTTTTTTTTTTCTACACTGCTGAGGCCCAGAGGGTCTCACAGTCACATGGTCTAGGCAGATGGATTCCTGGTACTGAGGATAGTTGAGTCTCCTTTGCTTCCTGGGTAACGTAAGAGTTGGGCTTCTCTAACCCAATCCAGTGTCTCCTTTCTCCTTCCTCATTCCACAGAGGGTAAAGGCTCATAGCACTCCCAGAAAAACAGCCTACAGAGTGGAGGGGCCTTCAGATCCCAGAGGCTTACCAAACCTCCCCTTCTTGAGGGTGACTTCCATGATGCACACTGTCAAAGCAACATATTTTGTTACCAAATCTTTGTTGGATGCTGTTGGTTGCCACCACAGCTGCACCTCAGGCTTATATTTGTTGAAAAGGGAGAATTAAAAGTTTTGGAGCATACAAAAGGCTACTTTAACTTTACCCTTAAGTAATCTTAAGTGAAATAAGACTGAAATGAAATCGAGTTCTTTGTAATGTGAATCTTGGAGTTTAGATAACCTTATGGTCCCTAACACCTCCCCCCTCCCTCCATAGTGATTCACATCAGCCAATCCAGACATAGCAGCAATCTGGCTACCAGGGCTATTGGCCTCTCTTTGGTGTGGTAGCTCCTAGCCCTGTATTGAGCCCGGTTAGTTCAGTCAGTAGAGCATGGGACTCTTAATCTCAGGGTTATGGGTTTGAGCCCCAGATTGAACGCCAAATGTTGCATGAATAATAAAAAACCCAGAGGCAGATATTGGGGTTCAACCTGAAGATCAGAAAAGCAAAGCAGCCAAGCCACTAGAGAGCTCTTACATCAAAGAAATCTTCAGGCTGAAAGAGAATAAATTCCTGTCTCATCCTGCCTTATATCTCTAGTGCTGGGATTAAAGGTGTGCATCATCACTGCCTGGCCTCTATGGCTAACTAGTGTGGATGCTGGGACTAAAGATGTGTGCTGTCTGGCCTGTATGACTGACTCTTGTGACTGTTTTGTGTTCTGATCTTCAGGCAAACTCCCTGTACTCTCCTGGAAGTCTTCCTCATCCTAGAACTTGTCTGTGTCATTTTTACCTGCATCTTCCCATCATTGCTTCTCACTGTCTGCAAGTCATTCTCTTTTTTAAAGATTTATTTTATTTTTAATTAGGTGTATATATGATTGTCTGTGTGTGGCTTATGCACATGTGAGTGCAGATTCCTGCAGAGGACAAAAGACGGCATTACATTCCTTGGAGCTGGTTATGAGCTGCCTGACACGGGTGCTGGGAACTGAACTCAGGTCCTTTGAAAGAGCAGAAAATGCTCTTAACCGCTGAGCTATCTCCTTAGCCCCTTGTCTGCAAGTCTCATGAGGAACTAAGCATAGCCCTTCTTGGGATGCTATTTCTATCAGAAAAATCTTAGGGGCTCAGGGGTCCTCAGGAGGATGTCAAAGGTGGGGTTCAAGAAACCTGAGAAGCTCCCACCATATCTGAGGGGCCAACTGATTCTCCATGCCTGCATCAGACCAGTCCTTACCTGAAGGCAGCAGCTCGGCCTTCACCACGCTGATCTCCACCTTCTTCCTACTCAGGCTCACCAGCTTGTCCCCTCCATAGATAATTGCTGGGACCAGGAAGTAGATGTGGAAACTGGGCAATTGGATGAGGGCATAGCTGCCATGGATGATAATCTGGAAACATGGCCAGTTAGTATAGCACCACCCAGCCAGGCACCACCTTCCCTTCTCCTTATCAAGCATGGCCCACCCAAGATCTGGGTCTGGTTTTGCTAGATGGGCTGGCATAGACCCCAGTGTGAGGGTCTCAGGTCTCAGGATCATAGTCCTTGGGTCTAATTCTCTCTGCTCCCTACTTTACCCTCTGTTTCCATCTCAAGTGTCCCCCTCCAAGATCCAACCCTGCCCGTCAAAGGTCCTCACCAGGGCATAGAACACAACATAGAGGTGGTGGGTCAGCCAGAAGCCCCGGAAACTGTGGCGTCGGAAGTGGTGGGAGGCAAAGACATACATGATGGCCAGGACCAGGAGCAGGAGAACTCCTGTCATACCTGGGAGCAAGAGGATGGAATCAGTGGGTATCTGTGAACTTCAGCCTGAGCTGAACACACAACAGGGGCACCGCACTACACCCATTCTACCCAATGTCTACTTTCATTGAATAGAGCATCTGTAGGGACTGGAGCTGGGCTGGGCTGACAGAAAGAAGCCTTGGCCATGACAGACCAGTGTGTATTCAGGAAGAGGAGACACTGGAAGAGGTACTCAGAAGGAGTGCTCAGATCCCGCAGACACCCCACTTCCTGCTCAGATCCCACATCCCGCCACACGTCCTACCTGGAACTGTCTCAAAGAACCACCAGTAGAACTTTGGCGGAAACTTGGACCTGTGGGGCGAAGGCATAGTGAACCTCTGGCTGGGGTGGAAGGGATGTCACCGCTCCACCCCAGCCTGATGCTGCCCGACTGCTGGTTACTGTTTCCAGCACGATGGCTAAGGGATCCTTCCAAGGAGCCTTGTGTCCACTGTCACCGTTCTACTCTCTGCAGCCACTGCAACATTTCCTGTCATTCTATCATATGTTCTCTTCCTGAAGTCAGCACTGGCCTCCTGGAGTACTTGGTCCATTATTCTGTGAGAGGAGGGTGGGCAAGACCAACTACAGAGCAAACGTGCTGAACAATTGCACACATCTGCACAGCCCAGCTCTCTGGCACTTAAATGAAAAACCCAGCACATGGTGTATAAGTGTTTGTCCAGTGAGTGGATAGCAAACTGAGATAGTAAACTGTGTGTCAGATATATATGGGAAAGAGACTCCGGTGTCATTTCCTAAGGTCCCATCCTGGCCAATCACAGACAACTGGAGAGAAAGTGGTCACCTTTCAGCTCCCCACTGAGCAGCTGTACTTCTGTGATCATCTACTTCTTTTCTCTTATACCCTTCAGCCCACCCAGAGGACCCTAGGGACACCTCCCCATGAACTGACCCGTCATTCACAAAGACGTTAGGGAAGACGCAGGTCAACAGGCTGAGCGGACTGACTGAAAAGATGTACACATTGACCGCATGGCCAGCACTGTGCAAAACTGGAAGAGAGAGACATCATGTCAGAGACATTAACTGGGTCCAACTCTACTTCCATCCCAGGAGCCACATACCAGCCAGGACAACTGCAGCCATTGCAATCCAGCGATGGAAGTCCACAGCGGCATCGAAGGGAATGTAGCGGTTGAGGAAGGTCTCCCGCAAGAAGGTGATGAGGTTGCGACACATGGTGAGGAGGATGTAGGAAAACATGAAGGAGATGCTGGCCGCTGTGCCCCGGGACAGGATGATGCCCACATAGGTGGTCTCTTCAATATCCGTGGGTGGCAAAGCAAAACCGTAGTCTAGGGCCAGAGTTGAGGTAGATCAGCATGACACACAAGACAGCACCCCAAGTCTGAGTCCGAATGCCCCGGCTCTGCCATCCAGACACTGAGGACTGGTGAGGGCAGCCAGAGGACGACTCTTTACTCCCCACTGAGGTATGGCATGTTCCCTGCCCACTGCCCGCAGCCTGGCACTCTTACAGTAGGCACGGTCTGCAAACAGGCCCGCGCAGATGGCTGAGAAGATCATGACACACATGATATGGCGCCGGTAGTTCTCCACAAACCGCTTGAACTGCTGTAGCTTCTGGGCCAGGAAGCCCCGCTGCAGCTTCTCCGGCATGGCCTCTGTGTACAGCCGGGGAGAGGGCCCCAATGACCTGTAGCGGTGAAAGACAAAGCACTGGGAAGGAAGGGGCTCCTTGGCACACCCTCAGTGCCACCAACAAATGGAGATCTGGGAACCATCAAGATGGGTCCTCACAGTGAAGGGAACACAAGCAGACCCTACTCCCTCGACCCTTTGTCTCTGTTGTTGCTTGTTCCAGACACCCCCTTCTGACTCCTCACACTCTACCTCCTCCTCCTTCCTGTCTCTTTATCTGTGTTTTTCACCCCCTCCTTTGTTTTCTGAGCTGGCCTACTTCTGTACAGCGGAAGCCAGGAGACCCCATGTGCCCTGCTGGTGGTGCTTTGAGTCTCTTGCCTGAAGGTGAGTTTAGAGGCTGAGAGAAGATGAAGTCATTTGACACTCCAACCCTCCAGTGAGTGGCCCTGAGGGAAGGTCAGGGAGCCACTTCCTCACCAGTGCCTGTCTCTCGAGCTACAGGGCAGTGGGGCCCTCTCTCTGACTGTACAACCTGCAGAAGATCCAATGGGTTTCCAGGCCCAGACACCACAGCGGGTCAAGGGTTCCTTGGAGAACACCTGATACCATATCATGTTGAATGGAAGGGGATTTGAGGTGGTGTGTCAGGGTGCAGAGACCCTGAGACATCTTTCCAAGCATCCTTGTGCTCAGGGACCTAGGAAATACTCACTTTTTGCCCAACCTCTTCTTAAGGCCGGTGTTTCCCAGCTCCGGGTCTTTTAAGGGGAGCACCACTTCCCGGGGGCAGGAGCTAAAAGAAAATGGAATCTGTTTTCTTCTCATCATTGCAGACAGCCAGGATAAGAACTGCCATGTCGAAGTTGGGATGGAGTCCAGAGAAGGACCCTAAGGCCAGGGAGGGACCAAGGAGGATAAGCAGCGACAATTTGCTCCTCTGTCCTTAGGGTGCCTCAGGCCTAGAGTGGCAGAGGAGAGAGAGCCAAGCTCTTGAGCAACACGGGATTTAGAAAGCAGTTGGAGTCTGAGCTGACACTGACCTTGTGGTAAGAGGGCAAATATTTGATCAGTGACTGATCAGATAGCTCTGTTTCTTTCGTTTCTTTACATGGATCTAGCCAAGGAGACCACCCCAACACTACGCACCGGTTCCCAGGAGTCCGGGTGATGAATGAGACTCTATAGCCACTGCGTTGTTTAAAGACGTCCCCAGTGCCTGGAAAGGAGAACAGGAGCTCGAATTGGCTTCTCCAGAAGGGCAGAGGGTGGGATGGGAGACTGTCCTCTCCTCCTGGACCCTGAAAGGCTGCCTCAGCCCTGGGTGGTGACTTAATGAAGCCCAGATCTCTGACTTCAGCCCCATTTTCCTCCCTGTACACACTGAGCACTCCCTGTACAGAGGGCAACCAGTGTGGTAGCCGTGTAAGGAGAAAGGGGCTATCCTCTGGACAGAGGGGACTTTGCATGTCCTTTGTGAAAAGAAAACAAGGCCCCCTCCTCTGGCCAGATACACCCTAGGCCAATGCCCATGGCTTGCCCTTTGGCCTCATGAACAGCTGTGTGCAATATACAACTTGTCTCTGAGTGTCCATATTTAGCTCAGTGCCAAGCACTGAGGGCTCAGAGGAAAGGCAATAAGGCCTGGGCTGTGTTCATCAGGAACTCTGTTCTGAACACTCATTGTCTTCCTGATTCTGAATACTCCTTCCATGCTCACACACCTCCAGCTCCACCTTTGACACAAAGCTGTGTGAATCGGAGATCATTGTCATGGTCCCGCAGCATGAAGTGGAAGTCCTCCCAGGTCAACTCCTCCTTGTCCTGGAAGCCCGACTCCCGGAACATGGACTCCACCACCTCAGTCAGCTGGGCCTTGGACAGGCAGTTGTTGGAGATCTCGATGAAGGACCTGAAGGATGATAGAAATAGAGTAAATATCATGCAGCAAGGTCAGGTTTGGGGTCCCTCAGGTGGTTACTACCAGCCTAGGAAATGGGGCTGGGGGGGGGTGCCTGTTCAGCCTGAAGGTGACACTAAGTTGAGTGAGGTGATGAACCCAGACTCAAAGGACCTTGACAGTGTAGGAAAAGCATCCCCAGCCCAAGGGAATGAAATGACTACAAATAGGAAAGACTAATACTTGCTGCAGAGACTGGTCTAAGACATCTGATGCCCCTCTCTTGCGATGGACTCGCTGCCCATTCTCTTCTGGGAAAGCCCACACCCGTTACCCTCAGGGATCCCACTTTCCCTATCCAGAGAGGACACTAGAGTGTGGGAGGGGCACCGCCGCAATGGCAGCTGCCTCCTTACACCAATACCCTAGAGCATGTGGAGTACCCCCTCATTCTATCTTATTATAGCATTGTAGGGTTATAGGATGGAAAAAAATGGGAGCTGCCATGGCTGATGGGAACTCCTCCTGCATTTTCTAGAACATAGCCAGGACTGAACCTGCAGTGACATGCCGGTGAAGTACAGGCTGTAGTCAATTTTGCTCTTTTGGAAGTCTATGCTGGGGACTGGAGAGATGGTTCAGAATTTAAGAACTCTAGATATTTCAGCAATTTCTGCTTCCAGCATCTGCATGGCAGCTCACAACTGTCTGTATTTCAACTTCCAGGGGATCTGACACCCTCACCTAGACACACATGCAGACAAAATACCAACACACAGAAGATAAAGATAAATAAAACTGAAGGAGGAGGAGGAGGAGAAGTAGTGGTAATCGCCTATGTCAGGCTCAGATCGTCAGCAAAGGTAATGACAAAAGCAACGGGAAGGCAGGAAGAGGCGCTTTAGAAGAAAATGGGCTGCCGGGCTCCGATGTTTACTCACACCGATTTCACTGTCTTTTTCTGTGAACTATGTGCCAAATGTCTACACGCTAATCTCAACTTAGAGAAAGCAGATTCAAAAAGAAATGAAAAGATGGGTAGTGGTGGCGCACGCCTTTAATCTCCTCACTCGGGAGGCAGAGGCAGGTAAATCTCTGAGTTTGAGGCCAGCCTGGTCTACAGAGTGAGTTCCGGGACAGTTAGAGCTACACAGAGAAACCCTGTCTCCGAAAAAGAAAAGGAGGAGGAGGAGGAGAGAGAGATGCCTGTGGTGCTGAAGGGGGCTTGTTACTAAGGCCCTGTCCCGGGGAATGAGAAACTGAGGATGCTCATAGTTGCTCTTTATTGGCATTTTAAAACTAGTGCAATGTTGCTGGCAATTTTAGACAGAGTAGATGTATGGACCCTGTTAGAGGCGGGGATCTGCCTAGGTGACCTTTTGAAGGTGGATATCTTGAGAATCCAGGATGCAGTGTGTACTACTCAGCCACCTTTCCTGCCTGCCTCTGGCCCAAATTGTGTCGCTATCTAAAACATCAAGATGTTTCAGGATTGGAAAGGCCCAGCCTGTACCGCAGCATGGTGAAGAATTCATCCTTGGAGAGGAAGCCATTTGAATCCAGGTCATACATGGTAAACATCAGGCGGGACTTATCCTCTGGGGAACCTAAGAGAGAAAGGGGATACAGGCCACCTCCTTGCTAACAAATTTATGGGTCCTCAGATGCTCTGCTAGTCCCTACCCCTACCTTTCATGAAGACTACCAGGATGTCTAGGAACTCCCGGAAGGATAGGTAGCCGTTGCCATCCTTGTCGGCCAGAGAAAACATGGCCTCCACAAACAAATCCTGGGGCTTGAGACCCAGAGACTCGGCAAACTCGGCCCTGCTCAGTTCACAGGTCAGGGCCTCGTGTACTTGCTGGGATGAGTCCAGGGGCAGAGTCCCTGCATCTTCCTGGTTGATATCCAGCACCTGTACTCGGGCAGTCATAGGGAGGGAGAGAAGGAGGTAAGGCCTGGGACAGAAGCAGTTCAACGACTTCCTATCTCCTCCACGTCTCCACGTGCAGGTCACGAAACCCAGCTCCTGATGCTCAGACATACTGATTTGGGCCTCTGCTCTCCTATAGTAGGGGGTCAACTGACTCTCTCAGGCTTTCTTTATCCCTCTGGACCCAAGCACCATCCAGCAAGGATAGTATTGAGAAGAGAAAAGAAGTGAAAGAGGCAGGGAGCAAAGTCGAGGAATGAAAAGAGAAAGAACCTGTGCTGGAGGCAGCTATAACATGGCAAGCAGTCAAGGACTGAGCCTAGATGCTCAGGTAATTCAGATAGCGCTGCTGTGTGCCTGGAATCTGAACCCTGTCAATGTGCAGAGAATTTAAAACTAACATTGCTACCATTGATCGTCGCCCGCAAGGTACTCAGGCTAAGTACATGTATTTAGGCTAAGCACTGCCTACAGAACGACATTTTTCAAACTTGCATCTACATCAGCATCACCCGGAAAGACTTGTTAAAATGAAGCTTCCTGGGGCTCAACCCCAGAGCTCCTCATTCACTGTGTTTGAGGAGGAGCCTTGATAACAGATTTCCAAGTGAGTTGGCGCTACTGGCTCAGGGGAACCATTTGAGAATCTATCATGTAGATCACCTCACTGGCTCCGCTGTTGATTAGCTAAGGAAGTGGGGATACAGAGACAAGAACGTGTGGCTTGTCTTAGAATCTAACCGAGACTGTCAATAGCCTGCAGGGTAAAATCTTAGCTCCCATCCAGCTCAGGTTGGTTCCATCCCCTGTGCCAGCTATTAGTCATGGCACCTGGGCAAAAAGTTGTCTGAAGAAGATCTCCAAGATGCCTGCCCGCTGCTGCTTGGTCACAGCCTTTCTAAATAGCTCCTTCTCATCCATCTCAGTCATGCGCAGACCTGGAGCCCAGTTGATACAGAGGTCTTGCAGCTGCTGCACAAACACAGCCCGCTCCTCTTCGGAGTTAAACAGCAGCACCTGTGTTGGAGAAAGGGCGGCCATCATGTCTGGAGCTGGCTCTTCTGGTCCAGTCCCACTCCAAAGGACCTCAGGTTGAGGGAGGAAGAGAAGTCTGTTCCCTGACCATCCAGGCTGTGGTCAGAGAGTGGCCTCAGGGGGGTCAGTCAGTCTGGGAGCTCCTGAAAGGAGGGAGCCTCCTCCAGTTTCAGTCTTCAGGGGCCAGCTCTGAAGCTGGGACACAGAGTGGAGGTGACTCACTGATGAGAGGGGATAGGCTTGAAAACAGCCCACAGAGGGAGGCAGGATGAGCAGTACCAGGTCATATTCCTTGGGGATCTTGAGCAGCAGGGTACGGCATCCTCGGTTGCTGGACAGGATAAGGTTGACCTGCTGTGGGGGCCGCAGCTGGATGGTATGGAGCACGGTGAGACGTTTGTCAAGGACCTGCAGACACCTGTCTGGGGACAGCTGGATGGTGACAGGATAGCTTCTCTCCTTGGGGCCTGGCCACTCCATCGCTGAGGAAAGGACAGTTATGTGTGGTGACTCAGCAGAGGTCTTTGAGCCCATGTCATTCTCTGACCTGAGCATGTGTTTCTACTGAGCCTGACTTCCATACTGCTCTATAACTTGGTTCTTATTCTTAGGTCCCAGATCCCCTTTCCTCCTTCCGTACCCCCCCCCGGCTCATCTCACCTGGCAGTCCACCACGGGCTGTTTCCTTCTTCAGACTCTCTTTGTCTTTCTTTTGTAGCTTCTTGCGCTCTTGGTTCCGTTGATGAGCCACCATCCCCGCGACAACCAGACTCACTGAAGGGGACCGGGAGAGAACAGTGAGAGGGAGGAAGAACCTTTTGCTCATAGCCTCAGAAGTGGAGGGCCTTCAACTACTACTCCTCAGATACCCAAGGCACCCTGAGCCTGGCTCGGGCTATAGGAAGGAGCTAGCCCTGCAAGTCAGCAAGTCGGGGGGGGGGGGCACTGTGAAAGGGGAGGTCAGAAAAAGAGAGACGGGGGAGGTAAAGTGTTTACCCAACGGTAAGCAGCAGAGAATCACGATGATGATGCCATAACTGGCACCACTGCCCTCGAAGTAATCAATCACAGTAAGGGGCACACACTGGGGCAGGCCCTCCGTAGTGAGCTGCTGAGGCTGTGGGCAGGGTGCACCTGAGGGACAAGTCACGGCAGACCTCAGAGCCCAAGACTCCCACTCCTTAGGTAAGCCTCTTCCCCTGTCTTAGAAAGGGCCAAGTATCTTCTCCCAATCCCAGGTCCACCTGTCTGGAACTTGTTCACCTCAAAAGACCCCTTCCATATCTAATTTCTCAGCATCCACCTCAGCTCAATTGCTAGGTCTAGCCCTCATGCCAGCATAGACTTCAGTGTAGGGAGCAGCTTACTGCAGGCCTTGCAGCCCAACACAGAGGGCACATGGCTCCCTGGACTGCACCAGGTGACTCTGCCCCATAGCATGTCTGTTTGCGCAGCTACTCACCTTCCTGCCAGAAGAAAACGTTGGGCTGCAAGGCACTGGGGTCCACGTTGGAGACAGCTACCAGTACATCCCTCAAGGTGGTATTTCTGATTTCTGCAATCTCCTCCTTAGAGAACAGTCTACATGGGGGGAAAGGCCAATGCTGGGATGGGAAGGGGCTTTCAACCCTCCAAGGATTCACGTGAAGAAAGGGACTGGAGTGGATAAAAGGATGTGGTAGGCCCCTGGAATCAAGACTGTGGGGACTGTCTAGGGTCAGACAGAGAGGGTCTGGAGCCCCAGACCAAAGTGAGGTCTGAGGCAGGGCCCAGCCAGGCCTTACCCATTCCTAGTGTTCTCGAACCAGTAACGGTCACCATCCCGTAGCCTCACAAACTGGTCCAGAATGATGCTGCTGAACAGAGGTCCGGGGCCCCCATGGCTCTCCAGGAGTCCACCCAGAAGTAGCTCCAGCTGGGACAGGTCCTGGTTGTACAGAGCAGCTGTGGCCTCCAGCACCTGGAGCATCATGGGGGGTAACAAATGTGTGTGTGTGGACTAACAATGTCATCATCAGTAAAACTGTAACACCAAGAGTAACTACCTTATAATATTCTAATGGAGAGTAAGTGAGTTCACCTGAGTAGAGGATTCGGAACAGTAGTGCCATAGAAAGTTTTGACTGCCATTATCTTGTGTATGTATGTGGGGGGATATGTTTTTGCACATAGATTGTGCATATAGATGCCAAAGGTTGACACTAAGTGTCTTCCTCAATCACTCTCCACATTATTCTTTGCGACAGGGTCTCTCCCTAAACCTGGATAGATATCGCTGCTTTGGCTGCATTGGTTGGCCGGTAAGGTGTAGGGTCCTCCTATCTCTGCCTCCCCAGAGCCGGGATCACAGGAGCCTCCCAGCTTTATATATAAGAGATCCAAATCCTCACACTTGTTAACATGTTACTAACATGTAATGAGCATGTTATCAACTGAGCCAGCTGCCATTATTATTGTGTTGTTATTGACCTGCGGTTCTACTTGGGGGTTGAGAACACTCCAGTTCTTTGGCGGCTCCAGTCCCAAGGCCAGCAGAGCCTGGCTATAGCTGGGCAGCCCCATATCTCGGCCGCGCTGAATACTGCTAGCCACATAGTCTGTGCGGGAGAATCTGTCCGGGCCAGGCCAGTAATCTGAAAAGAGACCAGACTTTGAGTCAGTCATCCCAACTCTTTATTGCCTTGCATCCTTATATTTAGCTGTCGAGAACTTCCCCAGATTCAGTCCCCAGCACTCCTCTACACAACACCAGTGGCCTTGTTTGGTGTGGAGCCAATGTCACCATGTGTGATCGGGGCAACTTTTCTTAAAAGGTATTCTAAGACGCAAGATAATTCTCAATACCAATCAGAAATCCCCTTCTCTGTACCTCCCAACTGTAAAACAGGGCTGGATAAGAACCCTTAGGACCTAAGTAGACACCAGATATGTGTGGTGCTGCTCTCATGCCCACCACATTCAGGCATGGCCACCTTAAAATAAAAGCAACACAAAACTATAAATTAGGGGACACTCAAATTTCAACTTATTCTAACATCTGTTCAAAGTCTGTGTATTTGTGTGCATCTGTGCGTCTGCATTGTAGGTATCTTAGGTCTGCCTGTTGACTCACCCAGAAGGATCCTCGGTATCCCCCTGTGACACCCCACCCTCTGAGCTCACCTCTCAGGTCTTCAACCACTATCCTGTCCTCCAGCTCTGAAATCTGGGAGGCCATTCCCAGCAGCAGCTGGTCCACTTCCTCGGCACTCTTCAGATTGGGGTTCTGGAAGTGAACAATTCAGGCAAGATTTTTACAACCTGGACCACAGTACCAAGGCCCCAGGACAAAGGCCCCCTCTGGCTCTCTGGCTCTCCCCATCCCCCTCTCTCTTCCCACCTCTTTCTTTCTCCCGCTCCCTTTTCCTTTCCCTTCCCTATCTTGGTAGACTGCCTTGGATACCTGGGTTCCAGCCGTAGTCCTGCCTCAGTTTCCCAGGCAGCCAGGAGAGCAGGCACATTGCCTCCCCCACCCCCAACCCCTCATGCTCAGGCATTTCCAGACTCTCTTGGACAATTCTCCCCAGATGATTTTCTCTCCCTTTTGCTCCCTGCCTGGAGCACCACTGCTCAAGAACCCTAATTGTTACTTTTCCAAGGGTTTGTGATAAGTGACCAGACCTCTACTCTCTGCCCCTGACCCCACGCTGACCTCCCGAATCCAGTAGCTGTTGCAGACCCTGAGAGCTGGAGAACTGCCAGAACCTTCCTTCGGGAATTTCCGGAAATGACAGCTGGAGTTTCTGAAACGGAGTTTCAAAAATACAATAAAGGAATTCTGCGCAGAAGCTAAGGTGGACGAGGTGGAGCAATTCTGACGGCTGACTGAGAGTGAGGGATGACCCATAAACTTCCTAGAACAGCGAAAGGATTTGAAGAGAGAGTGATCTCTAGGACCTATGGGTGGTGGGAGGTGAGGAGATACCCCAACTGCAGGCATGCCCTACACTCAGAAACCAACGTTCTGCCATTAGAAGAGCTGAGGAATTTCCTCTGGAGCCCAAACCTCCCACCCCTGGGTCCTGTTTCAGCCCTCTCCCCCAATTCTGCTTCTCTTCTGATGAAACTGTGGAGGGGCGTGCAAGCTCCAAGCTCCAAGCCCGCTCATGGAATACCTACTCCACCAGCAGCCCTTCCCTTACCTCATGTAGACCCCAGGGGGCACCATGGTGGAGAAGAACTGCTCAGAGGCCACCACAAACTCCGGAGAGATGCTGGGGTCCAGAAATGGATGGTACCCTGCATAAAGACAGGTGTCTTACCTCACTCCCTGGCATCACAAGTCTACCCTTCTTTCTTCTCTGAGTCTTCAGCTAAGGTGCCCCCCCAACTCCTCTCCCTTACCTGAATACTCTGGAGGGTTTTTTTGCAGGAAGCTGGGCAACCATTGGTATAGCGCAATATTCTGAGGGTTAGCAAGAGGAAAGGAGAGGTTGGAATGAGCCCATGAGGAAGGAAGACTTAGGTGCAGAGATGAGACCCAGGCAAGGCCAGTTGTGGGGGATGGGGGAGGCAACTAAATAATAATCACAAGCAAAATCGTCCACATAAACATCTGCAGAAGCTTCTCACATTTTCCTAAACATTAACCCCTATGGGAACAAGGGCCTCATGGGAAGGGGCATCATAGGAAGGGGGCCTTGTCTAAGGCTGGGGAAGCTATCCTGGGGGAGCTGGATCTCACTGGTCAGGCGGCACCACTCACCTGGTAGGTAGCAATGACCCTCTTGCGCGCATGCTGGAACAGCTCCTCATCCCCCCAGTGTGGGTGCTCCTGCGCCAGCCTCCTGGCACACAGGTTGTGGTAGCGAAACCACAGCAGGCCCAGCGCCTGCAGGAAGGGCTCCCTGTTCCCGCGCTGGGCCCCAAAGGCTGCATCCATGTGGAGACGGTGGGAGGCAGCATGAGCCAGGGGAGCCCAGACCCACAGGCAGACCCTTCCAGCCAGTCCCCAACCCCCTCAGCCTGAAGCCTCCAACTCTGCTCCTTCTGCTGGGACCCCTCAGTCTCACCATACATCCCCTGCGACCCTCCCTGCCCCGTGGCGGGATCCGGTGCCATCCACATGCGCGGTTGGTTCTGGGACTCCCGCGGGAATGCAGGATCGGCCCCCGATGCCAGCTGTCCTCCTGAGAAGCTCCTCAGTGTGTCGCTCCACGAGTGGGAGGAGCCATAGATGGCACTGCCATCCAGCCAGCCTGTCACCTGGTTGGTCTGTGGGGACACGTCAGTGAGGTGTGTGGAGTCAGGTGCCTGCACATGGGAAAGAGCCTCACCCTGCCCAGCTTTCCCAGCCAGACCCCAGGTCTCCAGCGGGTCTAATCTCAGTCTCCCTTCCCGCCTGCCTGCCCTCTTGCCTGGCTGCCTGGCCTCACCAGATCCCGGGGGTTGCTGGGGCTCTGTCCGGTCTTGCGGTCCCAGCGGCTCCTTTGAAAGGGCAACACCACGTCCCCACGCTTGTCGGGGTCGAACACGGGGTCCCCACGCGGGATGTAAATGTTGAGGAACTCTGCAGGGCAGCCTGGCGTTTCCACACTCACCAGGTCGGAGAGCACATGGTAGCCTGGGTTAAGAGGGCAACGTGGTCAGCCAATCATCTGCTCTCTTAGGGCCAGGAAGGCCTCTAGTAATTCTCAGGGCACAGAAGGCAGAGGTCAGAGCACAAGCGACAACGCGGTCTGTTAGGCTATCCCTCGTGAGCCTCGATCTTCTAATATGCAAACAGAACGTAGCATTCTCTCGTGAACATGCCAACGTTGTTGCGAGAATCAAAATGATATGAGTAACAGGCTCCCTTCACCTCTGCGTGGCAGTTATTAGAGTCTTGAGGAGAGCAAATTAGAACTCAAATTCTTTAGAGTTCTAATGGGGACCCAATGGCACTTGTTGGTTTGGAGTAAGGTTTAAGAGAAAGATCCCCGCATCACACCCAAGTACTCAAAGATGACAGCAGAAGCGCTTCTTAGAAAGTATTCTTTTCCTGAGAGTTGCGGTGGGACTCCCAGGGTCCTTCCCTGGGCACTGAGTGAGCTCCAGATCCGCCCTGGTTTCTTCCTATACTCACCAAAGAAGACCCCTAGCACTGTGCGGTTGTGGACGGACGCCAGCCCGGCTCTGCCTTGAGTGACAGCGTCGCTTAGGCGCCGAGGGTTGGGCAGCAGCGGCTCCTCCAGAGCCTGATAAACGCCGTCAGCGTAATTAGCAGGTACTAGGCGCTGCAGGCGAGATCCTGCAGGAGGAAAGAGCTGAGCTGGATCATGGCTCCTGGTGCCCAAGGTGCCCCAAACTGACCTTTCGCAGCTCCCAAACCGGGGAGAAAGATTCTCTCTCTCTCTCTCTCTCTCTCTCTCTCTCTCTCTCTCTCTCTCTCTCTCTCTCTCTCTCTCCCTCTCCCCTCCCTCTCTCCCTTTCTCCCTCCCTCCTCTCTCTCTCCCTCCCTCTCTCTCATCTCCTGGCCCCAGGAATGCACACGAAAGTGGAGTGAATGTAAAACCCCTCTTGCCGCCACACTCCAACGGCAGGCCCGCAGATTTACCAGTAGCACCGAGCTGGTGGTACTTCAGATTGTTAAACCAGCCATCAAAGCGCTGCACTTCCCAGGGCAGTGAGGGTGCATTCTGGCTACCTGTGGGAGCAGAGAGCCTTCCACTTAGCACTAACCTCCCCGAGACCCCTCAGTGATATGATGGACTTTAGCATCCTTCCCCAGCTGGCGAAGTCCTCCCAACCAACTCTATTTCCAATACTTCCATGGAGCCAGAGGACTCAGGACAAGACTTCCATCTCACCCGGAGATGGTGATGGACCAGCCAGCCCTTCCAGCTTCCAGGTGCCAACTGCACGTCTCCCTTTCTACACTCCCATGGGACTTTGGCTGACCCCTCTCAGCTAGAGTTCCCTTCTACTTACCTGCTGGACCCAGGGGTCCAGTCAGCAGAGCACCCAGGAGCACTAGTGTCTTGGGGCTTGCTGGAAGCATGCTGTCCCTGAAGCCTGGAGTTGGGAGGTAGTACACACTCCTACAGCTGGTGCTGGAAGAGGACCGCAGAAGCATTACTCAGCATGAAGCTCTTCCTGGGACAACCTGGGAGATTATTGAGATTGCCCCCGCCCCAGCCCTGACAGAGTGCTGATTTCAATCGCAAGACCACCCCAGGCAGGAGTCCTTTAGGGTGTCTCGAGCAGCATTGTTTCAGTCTCCCGGGGTTTTCTTCTAAAACCTGGTACTCTCATTCCAATTTCCCACATACTGCTCCTCCAGGATGAGGCAGGAGAATGGGAGAGGCTAATGAACTGAGAGCCAGGGGCCCACAGCCATCCCCATTCTCATCTGCAGTGAATGCCTGCGGGAAAAGGAGAGGGCTAGGAGGACCCAACCTCTGGTGGAAGGCTCTGATCCGCTTCAACCGTCTTCTGTGTTCCTGGAGGCTTTCTTTGTTTCTTTGCTCTGCTTCCCGCACTCCACTTTCGCAGCTCCGAGAATCTTCACGCTTCCTGGATGTACTTTCAACCTTCACTCTGGATCGCAGGTGTGAGCTCACACCACTGCAGGTGTGAGTGTGTGGACCAGAGGTTTGGCCTCCAGTTAAGAAGCAGGGTTGCCGTTATTTGCATGTCCCCGCCCCTCGCTTGCTTGATCTCAGCTGGACGGGACCCTGACACCTAGTTGGGACACTCCCCTGCTTGCTGCCCACGCTCCTATAAAAGGGGGTCTGCTTTTCTTTGCAAACGCTGCGCGAACCTGCCAAGTCGGGAAAGAGCTTCGGGATCCCGTCTCCGTGCTTCTTAGCACGGGTCTCAGACTTTATTTTACTCACACCAGTTCTGGGCAATTCTCGAACTTCTATCAGAATGACTGCGTGGGACGGGGTGATGCCCTTTTACCCCCAACCCAGGCACGCCGCGGGCTTCAGCGTCCCACTGATCATTGTCATCCTGGTATTCTCGTGCTTAGCGGTCAGCTTCCTGCTCATCTTGCCTGGGATCCGTGGCCACTCGGTAAGGGGGTGCTGAAAGTTCTTCTTAGGGGGGTTCTAGAAGCTCATGTCGTAGGGTGAGAAAGCTATACGGAGAGCATTTCTCGGAGACTCAGGGCAGACAAGACTAAGGAAGATTCTTCATGAATAGTTAAGCTGAGGATCAGCAGGAGCAAACTTTAGAAGTCTGGTTCAGCAAAGGACTCTTCACAAAGAGAGGGACAGTCCCTGGTTCAGGACTTCGGGGTGGGGAAGAGATTCCAAGTGCCTTATTTTGGATGCTGCTGCAGAAAGTGGGAACCAGCCCAGTAGTTGAGACTTCTGGTGTTGCCAGGACCTCCCACCTCTCTCTGAACAATAACCTTCTGGCCAAGAGGATGCTCGTGGGCAATTTAGACTGCTGTGTGCTCCTTACCGTTAAAGACTCAGAGGGTTCCACAGGGTGTTCAAACTTGTAGCAATCTTGGCAATTCCCTTAAATGCTTCCAGCCCCCATATCCTAAACTGAACTTTTTTTTTTCAAGTCGGAAAAGACCTCCAGTCTTTCTGTTTTGGTCTTTTTGCCAATTTGGGAGAACTGGCTCATCTAGAAATATCCACTGTTCCTCTCCTTTTGTTGGCCACCAGGTCCTGGGGCCTCCCTCTTCTGGGAGAGGTGACCCTTGTCTGCCTGGCACTTCTGAACTCATTGAGCCTCACCAAGTAGTGACTGAGCTAGAAGTAGTGAACAGGCGCCAGACAGCTGGGGGTGAAAAGGTGGCCAGAGAGTGACAGGCAAGGTGGACCTGAAAATAGGACAGGGGAAATGGTCAGAAATGCAAGCAAGGCTGAGATGGAGTGGGGTCGAGGCAGGTCTGGAGGACGGATTGGGTAGTACCCAATCTTGACCTGAGCGTCTGTCTCTTCCCACAGCGGTGGTTCTGGTTGGTGAGAGTTCTTCTTAGTTTGTTCATCGGCGCAGAAATTGTGGGTGAGTGTATGGCTGCAGGTCGTGGGGAAAGGAGTTGGAGTAGGGACAGAGTGACAGAGGACACTGAGAAATGCGGAGCCAGCTTGGCTTCCTGGGCTCTCTTCCATTCTGCACCTATTTCTGGCACCCCTAGCTGTTCTTTTGCTGTGGGTTTTTGTTTGTTTGTTTGTTTGTTTTAGACTGCCTCTCGCTAAGTAGTCTAGGCTGACCTTGAGGAATGCTTAATTGCCCTGGTTCCCCCTCACCCCCCCCCCCCGCTGCCTCCACCATTGCTGTTGGCTAATGCCCACTTTCCTGCCCTTGCCTTGTTATTGCACCAGGTCCTCAGCCTTCATCTTTCTGTCCCACCTCCCATCACCGCTTCCCACTGTCACCCATCGCCCCCCCCCCAAGTCACTGTGTGCATCTCTCCACAGCTGTGCACTTCAGCGGAGACTGGTTCGTGGGGGGAGTGTGGACTAATACATCCTACAAAGCCTTCAGTACAGCCCGTGTTCAAGTCCACGTCGGTCTGCATGTGGGACTGGTGGGCGTCAATATTACACTCAGAGGTAAGGAGGCTGGGGCCAAGTGAGTTCTCGGGGCTGGGAGATCCCATGGAGCTGAGTGCCAAGGGATGTTAGAGGATCTTTCACATCCTTCCGGCTCAGAAAGCCTCTGACTGACGTGGATCTGGGTTTTCCCCCAACTACTACCTAATCTTTCTCTTTCCTGCCAATTGCCCCACCCTTATCTCTCTAACTGAACGTGTTCAGTTTCCGGGTCCCTGGCCTTGACCCCACGGCTTCCCGCAGGAACACCAGTGCAGCAGTTGAATGAGACCATTGACTACAACGAGCGTTTCACTTGGCGTCTGGACGAAGACTACACCACGGAGTATGTTGATGCCCTGGAGAAGGGACTGCCGGACCCAGTGCTATACCTGGCAGAGAAGTTTACACCCAGCAGCCCTTGCGGGTTGTATCACCAGTATCACCTGGCAGGACACTATGCTGCAGCAACGCTGTGGTGAGCGTGTGGTGGGTGGGGAGTGGGCAGGGTGCGTGCGACCCGGAGAGGTTGGAACTGCAGCCTCGTGGGCATGATCGTCTGGCGATCTGCAAAAACCATGGGAATCCCAGCCGCGGCGAGAGCGCAGGAGCCGGCTCTCTCCGGGGTTTCCCTGCGCCTCCAGCAGGCCTGGCCAGGAAACCCGGCTCACTGGCGCTTTGCCTGGGTCCCTCACAGGGTGGCGTTCTGCTTCTGGATCATCGCCAACGCGCTGCTCTGCATGCCCGCCCCGCTCTACGGCGGTCTGGCCCTGCTCAGCACCAGCGCCTTCACGCTCTTTGGCGTCTTCGCCTTCGCCTCGATCTCCAGCGTGCCACTCTGCCCCTTCCGCCTGGGTTCCGCCGCCCTCACGCCTCACTACGGCGCCTCCTTTTGGGTCACGCTGGCCACCGGTGAGTACCAAGGGATGCTCACCTGGTGGTGACCGGGATATGTAAAGGATGTGCGCTATCCAGCGTATAGAATGAGTTATTTCATTTCTTCCTCTCGATAGCAGGCAGAAGGTGGGGGAGACACTGTTACTCTCATTTTACGATGAGTGGAACTAGTTTGGGAGGGTTCAGTATCTTGCCCCAGTTAGGGTGAGTTCTTTCTGAGGACTGTGTGTGTAGGAAATTCCGGGGATGGCGAGGAGCGCCTGCATCCCTGACTCCCTTTGTCTTTCCGTCCTCCGGTGCAGGCATCCTGAGCCTCCTCCTCGGAGCGGCGGTGGTGATTCTCCACTACACTTGGCCCAGCGCTCTTCGCTCCTTTCTGGATCAAAGTGGCAAAGACTGTAGCAGTCAGGCGAAAGGGAAATCGCCTCTCATCTTGGACAACCGGCAACACAAGCAGTTCGAGACCCCAGACTTAAATATTACCACTGTCCTGTGAAGAGAACTAACTCCGGATTCCTACCTCCTTGGGATCCCGCAGACCTGAAGACAGTGTTAAGGGCGCGCCCGGAGCTCAGCTGAGTCTAGGGGACTGCACGACCACGCCGGAGGACTAGGGGACGCCCTGGACGTGCCCTTTGCTCTAGGGAATGATTGCTTGAAGAGCTGTAAATAAACTTTTGTTTTGTTTTGTTTTTCAAAATTCCCCCACCCATCCATTTCCTTGATGTCTCTTGGCCTTTGGAGTCACAAAATCTTGAGAGCTTTGCTAGGCTAGTGATAATATAGTATTGTTTATTCAGGAGCTGAGAAACCAGAGAAACAGACGGGATCTGGGAGAGGTGCGCCCTCTGGTGAAGCCCGAGAGGAACTGACAGGCACATCTTAAGGAGCTGCCCCACAGGGTGGTTACAATGCCCAAATCTCTCTCTACTGGCCAAACTGAATCTACTGGGAAAAATTAAGATTTTGGCGTTGATTCAGTAATTCTTCCCACTTGACTTCTTTTGTGTTTGTACCTGAGAACTAAAAAAGAAATTAACAAGGCATAAAAATATAAATCCTGGGAGTCTGGAGAGATGGTTCAGTGGTAGAGGGTACTGGGATTGGAGTACTAATACCCACATAGTGACTATCAATTGCCTGTATCTACAGCTCCAGGGGATCTCTGCAACGCCCTCTCCTGGCCTCTTCAGGCACTGCATGCAAGTGGTGCACAGACATACATGCAGGCAAAATACTCATACACATTATATACATCCTAGGATTTTGTTTTCCAAATGTTCTTCCCAAGTCCTAGACTCTTACATAGCATATGTGGGAACTAAAGCTCAAAGAGAATGTGGCACACAACTGGTTAGTGTTAGATCTGGAACAAGATGTTTGGTCTCCTTCCAGTGCAGACCCAGAGGTCACATAAGCTGTGAAAACAATCAAAAAAGAAAGGGGAGGGGCCAGGCCCTCAAAACAAAGTGATGGGTGCTGAGGGACCACTTGATGCCCAAAATGTTGGTTATGAGAGGAGGTTGACTTTGAAGAGGCAAAGCATCCAAGAAGGTGGTGTTTGCACGAGTAAGATTCATCCCTGCTGTCTTGCAGAACAGCAGTGTTTATAGGCACGGCTGACATCTCTTCAGAACCTTGGGACTTTTGTTCTATTTTTCAAATTGGAGTTGGGCATCTGACACAATCCAAGGCCACCTCCTGGGCTGTTCTGGTGGTTTATGGAGGCTCCAGTGAGGTCTGGAGCCCATCTGGAAACTCAGGTGGCCACCAGTAGAGGAGCATTACAGGGCACAGTCAGACTGTTTGATGTGTTCTTCCTTGAAACATGTTTCAGAGGAAGCTTCTGCCATGGGAATGTCCTGGGCCTCAGGACTCTCAGCCATGGACCTGTAACGGGGGCTCAGGAGTCCCCCTTCTTCAGAACCCCACTCCAGCACTGAGTCCTCTGCACTCTGGTTGAAGAAAGCCTTCAGTCTGTGAGGTTGCACCCTGTGGGCCACTGCCATGACTAGACCAAGCAGAATACACAGCAGTCCTGAGGATGAAGGGGACACGTGTCTTGCCTTAGTTCTAGTAGGTCCTTCCAAGAACATCGCCTCCGAACGTCGGAAGAACTCTATAAGGGAGGTATGGGTCCCTGCCTCAGGGTAACTGGAATTCATAGAGCTAACTGAATGGCCTTGGGTCTGTATCGTTGGTATGGGTCTACTGTCCTGAATTTTCATACTCCAAACTGAGATGGAGAGAGAAGAAGACAGACTGAAACTAGGGACGGATGGGGACAAAAGATGGAGGCATGACGATGACATGGGTGGGTAGACACAACATGGCAGGAGAGTGCCACTGTGAGACAGGTTGATTTAGGGCATTTGGGGGTAGTGTGAGCTGGGGACATGCAAGGGATCTAGGAAAAGATGAGAACTATGGTTAGGGGATGCAGAAGGGGACACACAACTGGAAGATTTGGAGAAGGTGAGTAAAGAGAGTTGGGGGATAATGGATGTGACCGAGATGATACAGGGAAGTGAGTGTGGATGAGGAGAGAAAATGGCATTGGAGAGAGAAAGCCAGGAGATGAGGGAGTTAAGAAGGATGGGGCTCTAAAAAAGGCACAGACTTCTTGACCTCTTGAAGTGGATCCACTCCACCAACGTGATAGTCCCTCCCCTCCATTCTCAGCCCTTACCTTTAGGGGAGGGTCTCACCTGTGGCCAATGTGATCCAGAAAGCAGGCCCATGGTGAGTGTGCAGCACAGCGGTGCCCAAGCGCAGGGGACAGGGTGATATGAATGATGTGGCCATGGAGAAGAAGAAAAGCGCCAACAGCTGGAAGAGGCCAGTAGCCAGCAGCATGTGGCCACCGTAAATCAGCACCGGCATAGACAACATCACATTGGCCAGCAGCCAGCAGAGGAATGCCACCCTGGAGAGCCAAGATGCAGTGAGGACTGGCCCAGGAACCTCTACCTGCTGGAGAGGATGGGACCACCCAGGTAGAGGCTGTCCCAAATATCTGAAGGGACACTCTTGCCTGTGGCTTCCCAACCAAGAACTAAGGTTATTGCCGGCTCCCTCCACTCAGGATACCCCCTTGAGTGGAAACAAGATGGCTAGAAAAAAATCTATTCCTGAGTTTAGGCCAGTAGGGGCTGTCCCATCCCGTATGCACGCTCACCACAGCATGGCGGAGGCATAGTGTCCTGCCAGGCGGTACTGGTTGTACAGCCCACATGGGCTTTGAGGGGTGAACTTCTCAGCCAGGTAGAGCACAGGGTCTGGAAGCCCCCTCTCCAGTGCCTTTGTGTACTCCTCTGCGTAGCTCCCACCCAGCCGCCACAGGAACTCCTCATTGTAGTTGATGGTTTCATTCAGCTGCTGCACTGGGGTCCCTGAGGAGCAGGGTAACTGTGCTTAGCGGGAAACCGAGAACTGGACTGGACCATTCACCTGGGTAGGGGTTCATCCACATGGGGCAAAGGGCCAAGAGCTGACCAGAGGAGATAGTTCTGAATTTCCCTTCCCCCCTCAGCTCCTACCCTTCCAAGCTTCAGTGCTGGGCACACATGGTAGTGCTATACACACGAGATGCATCTCAAAGACACCGAGCAGAGCCTTCCCTTCTCCCCAAGTTAGAGCCCTCACCTGTGAGTGTGATGTTGACTCCTCCAAGCCCGATCTGCAGTCCCACGTCCACGCTGACCCACTTGGGACTGAAGGCTTTGTATGTCGTGTTGGTGTTGATTTGACCCACAGACCACTCCGAGCTGAAATTCACAGCTGGGATTGGGGAGTTGCAACTCAGGAAGGTCTGGGCATTGCTGGGTTAGTCAGAAGGAAAGCTACAAGGGTTCCATGCCTGAACTTGCCGTAATTGTATATCCATTCACTAGCCCAGGCCTGGCTCATACTAAGTCTGCCAACCACTATTGTGGGATGAAGAACAGGGTCAGAATCTAAAATTTTCCATGCTCACACTCTGCTTATCCTCCCAGCCCCATTTATGGACAGCCACTCACGCAACTGGTAAGGAAACATTAACATAGACCATGATGGACAAACACAGACAACCTCAATAAAAATGATCTGTGTTTCCTATTCCCCTAATCACTGAAACCCAACAAACAACCCTGCCCCAGAGTCCTCCTGCCTACATTCATTAGGACCCAAATGAAAATAGTAGGAAGATGCTTTCCTTGGCCCACACTTTTCGGGGCAAGGGTAAGAATAAGAGGCTAAAACCATGGTGACACGTGCGGGTTGGATCTGGAAGGCACCCTGAATCTGTGACCACTAGGGAGCAACCAAAAGAAGAGAGGCAGTCCACAAAGGAAACGGCACAAGACAGAGGCAGCTGCTCAAGTCTGTGGCATTTGGCACTTACCAAGGATCACAGCCCCGATGAATAAGCTGGTCACCACCCGCAGCATCCAGAACAGCCTCTGAGTCAGAAGGGGTGGGCTTAGTAAGCCTAGCCTTCCTTCCAAGTACACCCTTCCTCCTATGGTGAGGAGGGGCGGAGGGGCGGGACTTCTACCGCTGAACCTATGTGGCCAATTAACATCAGAGTGTCTGGCACAAAACCCATTCCCAATCTATTGGTTCAGGGAGTGGGAAACTCTTTACAGGGGATGGTGATGAGGCGTTCTCACCCCCGAGTCTGCCTCTAGACAGTCTGGACTTCTCCCTCTTGAAGCTCAAGTCCTCCCCAGGGCTGGAGTCTACAGTTTGTTTTGTTTCTTACCGTCTTCCCACGGATGCCAGGCAGGATGATGATAAAGGTGACCAGTGCAGTCAGGAAGATGGTGATTATAACAGCCAAAGCTGTGTCCATTGGGAAGGTTGGCTTGGAGCCAGTATAGAAGGGCAGCGTGTATCCAAGAGCAGCCATTTTGTTGGGGGCGTGCAGAGGTGGTGACGCTGCAACAATAGGCATTCGCTGAGTGTCCTCTGTGTGCCCAGCACTAACTGTGGGGCTGGGGGTGCTTCAAAGAATAAGCCAACCCGGGTCTGTGCTCTCTGAAGCCCGTTTGTGTGTGCGCTCTGATCTTCAGCAGCACTACTGCTATTCCCTGCCTTTTAGCCATTCATCGCCCCATTTTTTGACTGTGACAGATTTATGGTCTTGACAATCAGTCTCTGCTGCCCTGTGATCCCTTCCTAAGCACTCAGTCCTCTAAATAAGTGCCATCATTACCTTTGGGCCTTTTCTGTTTCTCCTGAGAATATCTAAAGAGAAAAAGAAAAACCTCTCTTTTATCGCCCCCCCACCAACTCTAGTACAGGCAGATGACAGAACGTAAAAAGAACTGCGTTTACTATCAAACAAAGCCATAAGGGTAGGAGATGGTGCAGATTGCTTATGGAAAGATTGCCTTTCTTCTTCAGTCTCCAAAGGAACAAAGGCCAAAAAGCTGCTAAGTGTACAGTCCGAGTATTATCAACAGGGGCTGATCACTAGAGCTTAAGCATCCTAGCTTCTGGGACTGGTGAGTCCAGAACAGCCTGAATAGGTATTGCAGAAATCCCTGCTCACTGTCAGGCACAGTGCTGGGACCAGAGGTCCTACTATTCTATACATCAACAACATAGGCCCCTTCCGTCCATCACACCCCTCACGCGGTTCTTCAACTCAAATACTGGCTTTGGTCTTCTCTGTCTTGTTGCCTGATTGATCTTAGAGCTTGCTTGACTCTTGTTTGTCCCTTTATACACAGGACATTAGTAAAATGATACCTGGCCATTTCATCAGCTTTTAGACAGAATTCATTGCAAGACACACTGTTATCTCACGATCATGGAGGGAAAAAAAAGTACTTCAGTTAAACCTTAACAGCCATTGTGATAAGATGTACCCCAACTTCAGAGATATCAAAAGCAGGGGTGAAGGAAGAACCTTAGAGCCACTGCCCCAGTCCTGCTCACTCTTCCAAGTGTGATCTGCACCGGGGACTCACATTACCAGGAGGACCCATAATTTAATCTGAGCAGGGAGATTGTTAAGTGGGAAGGTAAAGAAAGCAGTTTTGGAGTCAAAGGGTTTGCATTCTGCGTCTGTCTTTAGCAATTTCACCTCTATGTAGTTTTATTGGGGAAAAACAGAAATAATAAAGTTTACTTCAGAGGGTCATTATGGGGATGGAATGGGACTGGGCATGGAGAGTGCACAGAACACTCTCAGAGACAAGCAGGGACTTCTCTGCTGTTCTGTCCTTATTCTGCGTTCTTTGCTTTTTAGCTTCACCACCGTCAAAGAATTTCCTGAAATTATCCATCGGTTGCCTTCGCTACTGCTCTGTTGATTTTAGTCTCATCCTCTCTTGCCTGGTGCAAGAAAAACATTTTCTAACAAGCAAATATAATCATTTCACTTCTTTGCCCTGGATAAAAGCTACTTTTCTCACTCTCACATAGAAAGTGCTTTATGAGCAGTACCCTTTCCTCCCCTCTCCATGACTGACATGCTTTTCAAGCATTCTTGCCTTTGTATGTGCTGTTCCCTCTACCTGGATTGTTCCACCCTTGGCAAATGCTTTTCCTCACTTCAAATCTCAGCTCACTTTACCTTCTCTGTGGAGTTCCCTCTAAAGCCATTGGACCAATGGGAAGGTTTCCCACTCTACCAGTCCTGGTGTTTTGAGTGTATCTCATGGTCCCCATAATTACTGTACTCCATCACTCTGAACATTTGTCTCTGCTTTAGACAGAGTCTCCTTGAGGGCAGAGATTTAATCTTCCCATCTTTGCATCATCTTCATGTAGCACATTCTAATCAAACTCTGGATCAAATTAATGACTATGGATGAGTTCTTCCCATGGGCATCTCCTTCTGAGTCTTCACACAAGAGGGAGCTCTGTCCCCTGATTACCCACACTGTTCTCTCACTCACGTTAACTGACTGCTACCAACACAAAGCTGCACCAGGAGGGATCTGGTGAACCTGATCTATATTTATTCATCTCAAAAAACTGTCTAGAAATCCTCTTCCAATAGCTAGAGTCTCTAAGAATAGTAAAGACAAAACCACGAATATTTATATTTAGTTGAACACGAAGCATACATTGTAAGATCAGTCGAAAATGTATTGATAAGGGATTGGAAAGATGTTTCAGAGGTTAATTAAGAGCACTTGCTGCTCTTTGCAGAGGACCTGGATTCAATTTCCAACCACCACATGGCAGCTCACAACTGTCTGTAACTCCAGGTCCAGGGAATCTAATGCCCTCTTCTGGCCTCTGCAGGTAACAGTCATGTACATGGTACACTGACATATATATCTGCAAAACGGTCGTACACATAATTTTTAAAAATAAAATAGAGCCTTTTTAAATAAAATAACAGTAACATTCTACTTTTAAATGTTTGTGTTTATTAGTTCATGCATATGTATGTGTATGCATGTGTGTATATGTGTGTGTGTGAGTGTGTGTGTATGTGTGTGTGTGAGTGTGTGTGTGTATGTGTGTATATGTGTGTGTGTGAGTGTGTGTGTGTATGTGTGTGTGTGAGTGTGTGTGTATATGTGTGTGTGTGTGAGTGTGTGTGTGTGTGTGTATGTGTACTTCCCACGGCAGGCACTTAGAAATGAGAGGACATCTTTGTGGAGTTGGTTGTATCCTTCCATCTTTATGTGAGTTCTGAAGCTTTAACTCAGGTTGTCAGGCATAGCCGGCAAGTGCCTTTACTGGATGAGCTGTCTTGCTGGCCTAGTGACATTTATTGTAAAGCATATGTTTTTTGTTGTAGTGAATTTTTATTTATGATGCCAAAACTGAAACCATTTCTAAGAAAGTCTATATATAGGAAGAAGGGCTATACAATGTAGAAGGCCTTAGGTCTTAGTTAAGATAGCCAAGCACGGGCTGGAGAGATGGCTCAGTGGTTAAGAGCATTGCCTGCTCTTCCAAAGGTCCTGAGTTCAATTCCCAGCAACCACATGGTGGCTCACAACCATCTGTAATGGGGTGTGGTGCCCTCTTCTGGCCTGCAGGCATATACACAGACAGAATATTGTATACACAATAAACAAATAAATATTTAAAAAAAAAAAGATAGCCAGGCACGGTGGCACACTCCTTTAATCAGTGCTTGGGAGGCAAAGGCAGGCAGATCTGTTTTAGCTGAAGCTAGTCTGATCTACACAGTGGGTTCAAGGCAATCCAAGGTTATATGATAATAACGATGATGGTGGCAGTCATAATAATGATTATGAGAAGAGTAGAGGAAAGGGGGAAGAGGAGAAAAGAGAAGACATGAATTAAGATAAAGCAAGATTGTTCGTAGAAAGAAATCATAGTAGAAGCAGTGAGGTGGATCAGTGGGGGAGGGTGCTTGCTGCCAAGCCTGAAAATCTGAGTTTGATCCCTGGAAGCCACATGGTGGAAGGAGAGAACCGATTTCTGAACGTTGTCTTCTGGTGTCCGCATTCATGCCATAGGATGCATGCATCCATGCACACACACAGATCCCCCCCTCCACGAATGTGAAAAATGATAAAGAACCCATATTATATGATTGGGTTCCAACAACAGACATTTGCGATGTAAAGCAGATATTAGCTAACTTAGTGCATCTGGGTCGGGACCGCATACACTTAGTATTTCTGCACTTATTTTAATGAAAGGTTATGAAAGTTTTGTGAGCATGGCTCATCTCTATTAACATGACGCGTCAAAGAAACACTAACAAAAGGTTTTTTATCTCAGGTACAGAAGGACATTGTTAACACTTCCGATTCTCCAAAATATGTATTAAGGATGACTAGAGCAAATGATAGCTGGCGAGGACAATTTGCCTTGCTTGGTCTCTTCCATTAATCATGCAGTTTCATGGCTTGTATATTCCTTACTCTGCACTGCCTGATGTAGTAAAGTTGAATTTTTATGACTGATCCTAATTTGGTTTCATTATTATGCAAACAGGGTTCCTGCATGAAGAGATTGACTGATTTTTTTTTTTTTTAAAGGCTGCAGGACTCTGCTTTTTTCAACAAAGCTTGTGTTTCTCTTGGGACCATCTTTCTCTCCCAGGCTTGACAAATGAAGTCTGACAGTAGAATTGGCTCTAATCTAGCAAAATCTCACATCAACGTTAACTTTACCCACTGGTCTCTCAGCTCACTGCTATGACATACAGTCTATACTGACACACATAAGCCTGCACAAGACTGTCAAATACATATACCTACAAACTTACATAAGCACAGACAGAAAGACAGAAGACGGGTGCACCCAAACTCTGTCATGCTCACTAACTAGACACCAATAGCTCTTCACAGGGACCCCTGAGAGGCCTTGGTGCTTTCTCACAGAGAAGGCCCAATTCCTTCACTTTGGGCTTCTGTTTCCTCATGTGGCCGGGACTACAACCTGCAAGTACTAAAGGCGTCCCCATGTTCAGTAGTATTTCTGATGTAGTCATCCAGTCCTTTCCTATAACAAGATGAAGTGGGTTTGCAGTGTTTCTATGATGGGTGGGTACAGTCTTGAAGAAAACTCAGCCTAGTAATGCCCAGTTTCGTCATTCAAAGTCATCGGGTTTGGTAGGTGATCTGGAACCTCTCTTGAAACTTGACAAGATTTTCTTCCTAAAGCCTTCCTCTGCTCCCTCCCCCCCCCCCCGCAGAGTAAGGACTGCTAGCGCCCTATGAAGGCAACTTAGGTGACATGTCTAATAACGTCAAGCACTCTGATGGGTGATATGTGGCTACCAGAATGTGATGGCTTTATTTCTCTGGCTGAAATAAAACCCATGAAAAGTTTAGCTTGGCTGGCTAAAGGGAGTCATTTTCAGGAATGCCTAGTCCTCCTTAGTAAGGAGGGTAGAGGTGTGTGTGTGTGTGAGAGAGGGGGGGGGGGAGAGGAGATTCCCCAGTGATGGGTAGTAATGGACTCAGGGATGGGGAACTGAGCAATCCAACCTACCCAAACTCCAGTTAAGAGAAATAAAGATTCAGTGTCGACAAATCATGTGACTTTATAGCCTTAAGAAGTTTGCCTTGTCTTAATTTCTTGTTAAGACTTTCTCCTTCACACACCCCACCTCTGAATTGGTCTGTGTAGACTCAAGAAGTGCGCCCCTAGGGGTCGGTGCTGGAGCAGCACTTCAAGGTCTGATCGCCTGGAAACCGCGTAGACCCTCGCACCCCCACGCGATCCATGGTTCCCTACCTTCCTCTCTTTCAGATACTGTGCGTGGCACCCGCGCTCGTCTCCTCCGTTGGGAACTCACTCGCAATGCTCCTGGTGTGGGGTTAGGGCCAGAATCCGGTCCAGACGTTGACGTCTTGTCACCAAAACTATACACTTCTTCCCATCAAGGTCCCGTCCAACCTCCCATTCTTCTAACTCAATTGTGGACCAGGTTATGACCCCATAAACCCGGCCTGGTGCTTTTGCCGTCTTCCATTGCAAGTCATTTTCAACTTTCTAGTCCCTGGCACCCCACCCTCGGACACCGGACGGACCGGAGTGCTAGGACAGTGCTCAGGCGCCTGGGCCCTGTGCAGCCACCCCCACCCCCGAGACCTCCTAGTCCCTACCCAAGCCAGCACCCCTGGCAGCTGCAACGCAAACCTAGCGACTAGGCTCGCAGGACGGTGAAACCTGGGAGGTCCCACCAGGAACCCTGGTTACCCAGAATTACAGGTTTTGGGGACAGATGGATGCCTTGCTTTGGAGCCAGGTCTGATCTGGAAGTGGGTATTGGATGATTATCTTTGTTTTAGAACACTGACACCGACTGTGTGGCGAGGATTTGGGGACAGCCCGCCTGCCCCACACCCTCTCGGGTCTCCCACCCCTCTCCCTCAGCTCCCTCCAACTTGTTAAGGGAGACTTGCCCTTCCCGCCTCCCACATGGCCACACTGCCTGAACCCTTGGCACCGTAGGAGCCCTGCACCCCACATGGTCTCACCTTTCACGCTCGGGTCCCCTAGGAGCACCTCGGCGGGTCCCCGCGCCAGCCTCTATCCCGCCCAACTGTGCCCCGCCCCAGCGCCAGGACGCGCTAGCCGTTCTTCAGCCCCGAGCCCCGCCCGCCCGGGCTCAGAGTTGGAGAGGCAGCCAGAACCGAGCGGGCTACTGCGAACCCGGAGCCAGGCCTGAGCCAATCCGCAGTCCCAGACTGGGGGACCAGAGGCTAAGGTCAGATTCAAGAGCGTTTCTTCTGACCCGCGGGAATGGGTGCTTCAAGGGAGGGGGCTCCAAGGCGGGGACGGAGGGGAAAGGAGCACCGGTGGGAGGCCCTCCTCTCCGCAGAACGGGAATCTAGCCTCGTGTACCCTCCAATCTTTCCCCGAGGCTGAAAGGGATCTCGCTAAGGCCTGAGCTCAGCACGCTGAGGTTTTGAAAAAACAGGGTCATCTGGTCCTGAGCATGTTGAATGACCTAGTTTGTTTGGGCCTAAAGGGTTTCTTGGCGCCATCACATCATGCGAGGGACTTTGGGGTCTTCACTATACAGGCGTTACTTCCTGCTCTTCATCTTCCAGGTTGGAATAGGTCTTAACTAACATCTTTCTTTCATTCCCACCACGGGGCCAATAGAATCACCATTCTAAGACTGTGGTCTGGAAACACAGCCATGTGGACAAGAACGAGGCAGGCTGGTACTCTCCCTGATTCTGCCACTGCCTGGAGCTCCATTGCCCTGGAGTTGTGCCTTCATTTCCAGATTGTTTGGGAAGTTACCACGCCCAAGTGTCTTGTGTAAATTGCGAAGGGTTACCTACCCACATGGCCACTCTTCCTTTCTAGTTTGTCCCCACAGTCTGGCCTGAAATTCCACAGGCTATTAGAGATTGACTGCTGTATCTACGTTTGGGGTCCAGGTTCTTGAAGACTACATTAGAAAGGGAAAGAGGTCTGACTATTTGGATTAGGGATCACAACCATGGCCGGTCACTCCACCATATCCAGTTAAAGGCTTCAACTATCCAGAGCCCAGGTCTTCGACCATTACCGAAGGCCACACCCTGAGGAATCTCTAGGATAGAGGGAATGCTGAGTTGGGGGCAAGGCAGTATCTAGGTTTTTTCTACTTGTTTCGTAGGAGATGGAGAGGGAACGAGGCCACTAGCAGGCTTCTCTCCTTTGACTGGAGAGCCTGTTCAGGAGTTCTGGCTTAAGACGGGGCCTCTCCTGAGCACAGAACTTTCACCACCTACCCCTCCCCCCCAATCTTCAGGTTGTCTTTAGGACATCTTCAGTGAAATTTCACCAGAGGAGTCCTGACTTGAGTCTCCTGCTGCCTCTGTTTCCCTGTTGGCCTGTGGAGGGAAAGCAGGCCTGAAATGTAAGCAATGATGTGGCATTTCCCTCGAGTCTGCTCACAGGAGCCCTGCTTCAGCCTCTGTGGGGCTTGCACTGCAGCGCCCCCCCCCCCCCCCCCCCCCCCCCGTCTTCTTGGTTTGAAGTCAACTTCATCATCATATCAGATGGTGGCTGCCACCACCATGCTGGGAGACAAGCAGCTCAGCCACATTCCTGGCCAGGACGGTGCAATCAGATGAATGTTTTACTTCAGATCCCAGAGAGGATGAGCAGCACACCTGAGACCTCAGCCAGGTCTCTCTGCTCCCTCCTCCCACGTTAGGCTCTGGCAGTGGAGCAGACTGTGTGGGCAGCTGGACCAAAGCAAGTGTTTTCAACTACTCAGAAACTAAAGGCCACAGGAGCAAGGTTGGCTTTGCTTTGTTTCTCACTTAGTCTCCAGAGCCTGGGCCAGTTCTGTGCACAGCATGTGCTCCTCAGTTAGTTGCTGAATGCATGAGAGGCCATCAGAGAGATTGAGGCTCTGGCTTTGCTGCTGACCAAGCCACCTGGGCCCAACCCCCCAGCCTGGATTCTTTTTTAATTATTATTATTGATTTTATTGAGCTCTACATTTTTTTTCTCTGCTCCCCTCCCTGCCTCTCTCCTCCCCTTCAACTCTCTCCCAAGGTCCCCATGCTCCCAATTTACTCAGGAGATCTTGTCTTTTTCTACTTCCCATGTAGATTAGATCTATGTATGTCTCTCTTAGAGTCCTCATTGTTGAGTAGGTTCTCTGGGATTGTGAATTGTGGGCTGGTTTTCTTTGCTTTATGTTTAAAAACCACTTATGAGTGAGTACATATGATAATTGTATTTCTGGGTCTGGGTTACCACACTCAGTATGATATTTTCTAGCTCCATTCATTTGTCTGCAAATTTCAAGATGTCATTACTTTTTTCTGCTACGTAGTACTCCATTGTGTAAATGTGCCTCATTTTTCTTATCCTTTCTTCGGTCGAGGGGCATTTAGGTTAGTTCCAGGTTCTGCCTGGCCTGGATTCTTAGAGGCCTTGCAGAAGCCTTATCCTGACTCTCGTGAAGGGCTGGAGCTCATTCTTCTATCCTCTGTTTTTCTAGGTCTCTATTTTGAAGAATTCAAACACTTAATCCCTCACTACTATTTTCATCATGCGATCCCCCCTAGCTCTGGCCTGGATCCTCCTGGTTGGAACATCGGCCTGTTTGGGTGAGTACAGACTGGGGAAGAAGTGTGCATATGAGCAGAGAACCATTGTCCTCTGTCTTCTACAGAGATGTGTGCTATCATTTCTACAACCTTAACCTCAAGAAGATATAATACACTGTACATGCCAGGTTCTTGTCTCTAGCTCTTGAATAAATTGGGAGGTGATAGAATGAAAATGATTTCTTCTAGTATGGGACCCTTTCTCTCTCCACTGTCTTCTATCCTTTTAGATAAGGTAAGTTCTCCTGACTTGGCACAGAAAAGATTGAGTAGACACATAAGACAATAAAGCATCTTAGGGTAAAATTGAACCCAAGGCTAAAAAGGAGTCACCAGTGTTTTTAAAATAAAATGCTCTTAGGCAGGGAATGTAATTCAGTGGTAGAGCTTTTGCCTAGCATATATAAGATCCTGGGTTTCATCTCCAGTGCTGGAAAAAAGCGCAAAATAAAATAATAGCATCAGAACAGTATGGCCCACAGCAATTCCATCTTTGGAAGTCTGAGAACTTTAGAATTAGTGGCTGTTCCCTATAATCCAGAGCTCTGAAGAGGGACCTGGACCCGCAATGGTGGAAGGTAGGCGTGGCGGCACCTAGCAGCTATCCCAGCACTTTGGAGATAGAGGCACGAGGATTGAAACAAGCAAGCAAGAGCAAATCTCAAAGGTGTTTTGCATCTTGGGGGGTGATAAATGAAGATGAACCTTGTGAAATAGCACCTTCTGGCTGGCAGTGGCAAGATAGTGATACGGACTCTACATTCTCCCTCGCTAAAGCTCACTTTTGAGTTCTTTCCCGTACTCTCCGTTCTTTGAGGCTTCATTTTCTCTTCCAGCTATTGCCTCTTACCCCTAAGATATACTCTCCCTGAGAGACTCCTTCCTTGGCCTACCACTGTTTCATCTTATTCTAGGGGTCTTGTGTGAGTGACTGTCCTGCTGTCCTAGGTCTTTAGCCAGGTTCAGCCAGGTTCAAATATTAGAACTTTAGTTGTTTTCCTTCCCGACCCGACCCCCCCCCCCCCGTGAGTGTGCCTCTATTTGCACCTGTGTGTACATGCAGCACCCACAGCTTGGAGATCTTACTCTTGGTCTAAGGACAATCAGAGGTATTGATCATTCTTAGAGCCCTTTCTTCTGTTCTCTCGGGTGAGCAGAGAAGTCTTCTCACTTTTCTTGGAGATGGGGAGGGTCTGGCTAGTCACCTGACCTACCGACCAAGAAGATTCTAGACCCTCCCTTTTTGTCCTGCTTCCTCAGTTTTTCCCCCACCCCATCAGCCAAATGCTCCCTCCTGGACTGTAGGTTATTACAGTAGCATTATAAATAGGAATTAGGACTGGAATGGAGATTCAGCAGTTAAGAACATTGACTGCTCTTCCAAGGACCTGGATTCAGTTTCCAACACAGCAGCTCACAACTGTCCATAATGCTAATTCGAGGGGGTCAGTTGCCCTCTCCTGGCCTCTGTGGTTATCAGGCACATGTGTAGTATGCAGACATTCATGCAGGCAAAACACTCAGACATATAAAATAAGTAAATTAAAAGAAGAAGAGGAGGAGGAGGGATGAAATGAGGGACAAGATGTTCCAAATGAGGATGGGGCAAGGTCATTCACAGGATCAGTCCTTGGTCTCACCCAAGAAACTGGGAAAAAGACCAGAGTAGCAGTAACACACCCTGCCTTGGGGCTCTGCTCAGTAAGAAAGAGCCAAGTCCCTCTTCACACTGTTCCTGCCCAGTGACGGGTCACAGAATGACTTGTCCTTCCCAGTTACAGGGTGTGGCTGGATCTTGTTCCCTACTGGATCTGAAGGTTAGGGATGATTTTTGCCCTGCTGTGTCTCCCAAGGACCTTCAATAGGAGGAGACCAAGCCTATGTGTCCCCTTCCGATTGCTTTGCGCTGCTCTGCCTCTGAGGCCACTGTTAGCAGGCGCTGCATGGCCATGCACCATTTTCCACTTTCGGAGTCAAGTCCTCCTCACTGGTGGCTTAAAGAGTAGACAGCACTTTGCCCTGGTTTCTCTCTCTGAGCCGTACTTCCTCCTCCTTCTCTTTCAAGAATCAGAATCACAGTCCCTGTTCCCTCATGGCCTGCTTGGTCCCCTCTGCCTGCACCTGCCCAGCGGCCTCTTTCCCTTTATTTTCACACAGGAGCTCAGAACTCTATTTCTTGGGAGGTACAGCGTTTTGATGGATGGTATAACAACCTCATGGAGCACAGATGGGGCAGCAAAGGTAGGTGAGGGCAAAGTTAGTCTGGGCATCAAGGTGGTACCCTCCAGAGGAGATTGTGAGTTGGCAAGTATCACAAAAGGCTACTGCAACTATCATCAGAGGCTGCCAATATTTAAGGCTTCAGGATTCAAGGTATGGAGGGAACCTGAGCATAGAGGTCAAGAATGCTCTCTGGAGTGGAGAGATGGTTCAGTGATTAAGAGTACTAATTGCTACTCTTACAGAAGACCTGGGTTCAGTTCCCAGAACCTGTGTCCAGCATCTCATAATCACCTGTAACTCCAGGTCTAGGGGTTCTGCCTCTATAGGTACTTGCACTCACAGACAGACGACAGACAAGCAGACAGACACACACACCAAATCCATCCTTGTCTTTACCTCTTCTGTGCCAGGCTCTCGGCTGCAGCGCCTTGTTCCAGCCAGCTATGCCGATGGTGTGTACCAGCCCTTGAGAGAACCCTACCTGCCTAACCCCCGAGACCTTAGCAACACGGCCATGAGAGGTCCTGCAGGGCAGCCCTCGCTGCGGAACCGTACAGTCTTGGGTGTCTTCTTCGGTGAGAACATCAGCCTCGGGAGGAGTAGAGCCAGTGGGTGTCATTGAACACCTCAGTGCCTAAGGGATGGGGGCGGGGAGATGAGGAAAGATACCATGGAGGATCAAAGGTGGGCATGAGAGATGGAAGAGGAAGCCATGAAATCATGAAATAGGGTAGGGGCAAAAGCAGAAGAAGGGAGGACCCATGTTGAAGTGAAGCCTGGCAGGGC
The DNA here is from genome assembly GCA_004026605.1 of Ondatra zibethicus. Taxonomy (NCBI): domain Eukaryota; kingdom Metazoa; phylum Chordata; class Mammalia; order Rodentia; family Cricetidae; genus Ondatra; species Ondatra zibethicus. The sequence goes on from PVIU01000793.1 coordinate 105,321, forward strand.
ATGAATCTTCCTTGTGCTGGAAGAGGACATGGCGGAAAGCAGAGGGCATCTCTCTGTATGGTGTGAGGGTTGGTGTCCACACTGTGATAGACTGTCCCTGGGACCCTGCTGCCCCAGTGGCTGCTAGAACAGGCTTAGAGAAGGGTTCTGACCTCAGCAGAGAGGGCTATATGGGGGTGTTGGGGTGTCACAAGCTCAGTAAAAGGGGGTTAATGGCTGGTCCTGCAGCAATGATGGCTTCCGCTAGCCGTGTTGGGTGCCCTTGCTGGCTCCCATGTGACTTCCTGCTTGGCTGCAGGCCTTCTGGGAGGCTCTGAGCTACGTGTTGGAGCTGGTGCTGACAACCCTGCCTGCTGAGGCGTCATCACTGAACACCTCCCAGTTACCAAGGAGAATGCCAAACTGACAATGACAACATCTTAGAGCAGGTGTAGGCACAGGCAGGCCAGGAGAAAGAGAGTTGGGAGGGAAGGTGGAGGTCAGGGCTTGGACTTGCCCATAATAGGAGGTGACTATTCTGAAGCTTCGAGAAGGGGGGAAGGCCTCCACACCTGAGACAGGGAAGAGCATGGCTTTTGACTAGCCCGGCACTCCCTCCTGCATTATGTGTGGGCAGGCTACCATGTGCTCTCCGAACTGGTGAGTGTGGAAACGCCAGGCTGCCCAGCAGAGTTCCTCAACATTTACATCCCGCGTGGGGACCCCGTGTTCGACCCCGACAAGCGTGGGGACGTGGTGTTGCCCTTTCAAAGGAGCCGCTGGGACCGCAAGACCGGACAGAGCCCCAGCAACCCCAGGGACCTGGTGAGGCCAGGCAGCCAGGCAGGAGGGCAGGCAGGCGGGAAGGGAGACTGAGATTAGACCCGCTGGAGACCTGGGGTCTGGCTGGGAAAGCTGGGCAGGGTGAGGCTCTTTACACCCTCAGGCACCTGCCTGGCCCCCCTCACCTGGCTCACCAGCACATCCCCTGTAGACCAACCAGGTGACCGGCTGGCTGGATGGCAGTGCCATCTATGGCTCCTCCCACTCGTGGAGTGACACACTGAGGAGCTTCTCAGGAGGACAGCTGGCATCGGGGGCCGATCCTGCATTCCCGCGGAAATCCCAGGACCCTCTGCTCATGTGGATGGCACCGGACCCTGCCAGGGAGCAGGGAGGGCCGCAGGAGATGTATGGTGAGACTGAGGGGTCCCAGCAGAAGGAGCAGGGTTGGAGGCTTCAGGCTGAGGGGGTTGAGGACTGGGCTGGAGGGGTCTGCCTGTGAGTCTGGGCTCCCCTGGCTCATGCTGCCTCCCATCGCCTTCCCCCACCCCCCACCGTCTCCACATGGATGCAGCCTTTGGGGCCCAGCGCGGGAACAGGGAGCCCTTCCTGCAGGCTCTGGGCCTGCTGTGGTTTCGCTACCACAACCTGTGTGCCAAGAGGCTGGCGCAGGAGCACCCACACTGGGGGGATGAGGAGCTGTTCCAGCATGCGCGCAAGAGGGTCATTGCTACCTACCAGGTGAGTGGTGCCGCTTGACCCTCGCCCACCTGTGTGCAGGATCCAGGGAGATCCAGCTCCCCCAGGAAAGCTTCCCCAGCCTTGGACAAGGTCCCTTTCCATGATGCCCCTTTCCAAGATGGCCCATCTTCCTGGAGATCCGGAAAAACTACTATACATGATAGAGAGGCAGAACTCTGTTTATGCCAGATAATTTGGAGTTTGATCATTACTGAACATTTCCTTCTCAGTAAATATTTGAAGAACCTGATTCTTGGTGCTCTTGTTTTTAAACCTTTTCTCCCATCATCGTGTCTTTGCTGGGTCCTCGTGTCTACACGTAAGCTTTCCTGGGCTCAGTACCCTGTCTGGACCAACCATACACATTTTTTTATACCTCTTTATCCTCAGAACATTGCGATGTATGAGTGGCTGCCCAGCTTCCTGAAGCAAACTCCCCCAAAGTATGCAGGTGAGGGGATGGGGAGGAGGGCTGAGAGATTGCTAAGTATCGTTTGAAGAAAAGGTGGTAGTGAATATTTAAAGTCTTAATGTGTTCAATTCTCCTCCTACCTCAGGATACCATCCATTTCTGGACCCCAGCATCTCCCCGGAGTTTGTGGTGGCCTCTGAGCAGTTCTTCTCCACCATGGTGCCCCCTGGGGTCTACATGAGGTAGAAGAGGGGGCTCACATATTTGTGTCTTGGACCTATTTTTGACAAAAACCTGCCTTCTGGAGCTCACAGGACAGGGTTCTATCAGTTTGAAGCAGCTAGTTTCTAGAGAGAATGGTGAGAATGGAGAAAGGAGATTGTACATGGTGTTGACTGTAGCCCACAATCATGTGTTTTGTTTGTATGTGTTTGGTCTCTGGTTTGTCAAGACAGGACTGTGTAGCCCTGGCTGGCCTGGAACTTGCCAAGATCATCCTGCCTCTGCCTCCTAGGCTGGATTACAGAAGTACACACTTGATTGATCAAAAGAGAGAAGCTTATATCCTTTAGGAATGCATACATACAGTTGGTTGCAGTGGCTTCGGTCTCTAAAGTAGTCTCTCCTGCTTGGGAGGCTGATTTGAGGGAGTTGCTTGAGCTCAGAAGGCCAGTGTAAGCAAAATGGGAAAACTTCATCTTTAGAAGGAGAGAGAGAGAGAGAGAGAGAGAGAGAGAGAGAGAGAGAGAGAGAGAGAGAGGTGGTGCATCCTTATAGTCTCTTTTCCCAGCACTTGAGATGAAGTTAAGAGGAACAGGAGTTCAAGGTTATCCTCTACTAGACAGAGAATTCAAGGCCAGCTTGGGTTACTTGAGACTGTCTCTAAAAAAGAATGTATACATACATTTAAATAAAACTATGTATAGATGATATGTATATAATAAAAGTATATACATGTAGTGTGCATATAGTCAGTTCTTACAATGTTAGGTTCTCTATCTACTCAATCAACCTCAGATTTTAAGTATCCGGAAAAGTTCCTTTTGTACTGAAAATGTAGACATCCAGAGCCACTCTTCCTGACAAGATAAAATCTAATGACTATTTAGACAGCATTTATGTTATATTAAGTATTATAAGAATGTAGGGGCTGGGGAAATATCTCAGTTGGTAAAAGTACTTGGCACTCAAGCACAAGGCCCATAGTTCAAGACTTCAATATCTAACATCCTGTAAGCAGACAGATGTGGTGGTTCAAGCTTGTGATTCCCATGCTGGGAGGACAGAGACAGGCAGACACTTTGAGATGGCTGGTTTGCCAGCCCAGCCTGTCAGGTCCCAGGTCCCAGTGAGTGACTCTCAAAGGAACAAGGTGAACAGCTTCCAAGGACTGACACCCAAGGACTTTGGACTCCACATACATGTGTACAAACATACATGCACACTCACACATGCACTTGCATCCAAACATACATGAATATGTCTGTGCAAAACATACAAAGATTCAAAGATTACTTAAACTGTTTGGGTTGATTTGCATAGATTATAGACAAATATTATGCTATTTTACATAAAGGATGTATGCGTCAGTGGAGTTGATATTTTTGAGGGCCCTAGAACTAACATTCAAGGCTACTAAAGGACTCCTAACTGTGTGTGCATGGCTGCTATCTCTGTGTGTGTTCTTATCCACATGGAAAGGATGCGGATAAAATATATTTATGGCGAAATTTTCAGACATTTTATCAGATGGAAGATAGGACCTTCCAAAAATCAGATAGTTCAGTAACTACCAAGGTCAGATGTCTTGATTACACAGAAAATAGTAAAGGCTATGGTCTGGGACCCCTGGCTGAAGTCTTGGGGACCAAAGCTGTTGTCTGACATTAGGATCCTGTGGCTTCAGTAACCATTCCTGCTCTTTGCATTTTAGGGATGCCAGTTGCCACTTCCAGAGGATTGCCAATAACGCAAGTTTCTCCGGAGCCCTTCGTGTCTGTAACAGCTACTGGAGTCGAGAGGTTAGAGTTGGAGACATATATTGGGTTAATATATGTATGTGCTATGTGTATGTTTGTATGCGCATGTGTCTGAGTATGTGAAGAAGGTAGACAATGGGACTGAAGTAGGCAGCTTGGATGGGCTAGAGTGAAGGGGACAGCTTGGGTACCTGGTCAAAAGTCAGTACCCTATCCTCACCCAAGGGCTAGATATGAGAGACAGGAGGGGAGGGGACACTATGTGCTCGGTGTGGTTCCACATTCACTGCTCCTAGGTATCTCCTCTCCCTTGACAGCTCTGGGTCCCTGGAGGCTTTGGAGCACCTAGCAATGTTATCCCTCCTAGGCAATTGCTTGAGCATGGAATATATATACACCACTAGTCCTGGGCACTCCTCTAGTAAAAGGAGAACAGCAAGTTCAGACAGGTCCTATGACTCCTCCATGATCATACAACTGGCTAATGAGAGAGCAAAAATGAGCGTCTAGATGTGACCTTGCCCATCATATTGTCAAATCTATGACAGAATAAAAGTTTAAAGATCCTCTGTGCTCCAAGATGACGTCGGCTTTGGGTGGGAATATAATTTTCCCTGAGTGAAGAATTGACCTAAAGTTGAGAAATGCCCACCAGGAGCAAAAGACATGACTGAGTGGGCTCAAGGATGTGGCAAATGTGGCGGAGGGCACCAGGCTGCCCAACCTCTGGCTCCATTATCCATGCCCCTCTTTTCCCCACTCCTTAAGCACCCGAACGTACGAAGTGCTAAAGATGTGGATATGTTGCTGCTGGGCATGGTTTCCCAGATCGCCGAGAGAGAGGACCATGTAGTGGTTGAGGATGTGCGAGGTGAGCCCAAGGCTGTCTCTGCAGGCTGTGAACCTCTGACCCCTGGGAGGAGATCCAGCTTGACCTGCAGAGCCAGGCAGGGGGGAATTCTCAGGGCTGTATGTCATCCTTTGCTGGGAGAATTTCTGATCCACTGACCGTGACCCCATTCCTTCTCCATGGCTCAAATGTTCTTGGCATTGGTAGGAGTGGTCTGGGCTGGAGGCTACACTGATGGCTCTTGACTTCTTCTTCCAATGCTTTAGTCTTTCTTTTTCAGATTTCTGGCCCGGTCCACTGAAGTTCTCCCGTACAGACTACGTGGCCAGCTGCCTACAGCGGGGTCGGGATCTAGGCCTGCCTTCTTACACCAAAGCCAGAGCAGCACTGGGTCTGCCTCCCATTTCCCACTGGCAAGACATCAACCCTTCACTCTCGAGAAGCAATGGCACTGTAAGGAAGGGTTAGGGCCCAGAGGGTTGAGTGGGAAGGCCTGGGTACACCATTCCCAAACAGGGAAGATGGATAGTAAAACGTGGTTACCAAAGACAAGCACTTGACAGGGGACAAAACTCATGAAGGTCACGTATCCCAATCTTGTACACCAAGTTAAGAGATTCCAAGTCCAGCAGTATTAGACTTTTGACTCTGAAGGCCAAGGTCCAGCAAATATGTATTGACTGTCTATTGCATGCAATGTGTTTACTTGATAGACATTGATTTTGTTACTCTTGACAGCCCTAGAGTTATATTGCAGGCCCTTGACTTAGGAACAAACTATGTTTCTATGTATTGATATTCCCGCTGCCTTCACCCTAAGTTAGCTTTTACACTCTGAGCTATCACCTGTGGGCACAAATGGCATTGCTTACTCATCAATAGACCAACTTTTATTGCCCTACATTTTGGCACAGTCATCTTGGCACAGTCACCTAGGCATAGAGGTGTTTCCACAATTGTGTGCCTAGCGCATTGTGCTTTGCCCTTACTGTAGAGTTACTGGGAAGAATCAAAAGGCTTATTATAAGGAAGTACTGTGCCCAGCATGGTGTCTCTCACCTATAATTCTAAGATTTGGAAGACAAAGGTAGGAGGTTTAGGAGTTCAAGGCCAGCAAGTTCCAGGCTGACCAAATCTACAGGAGACCCTGTCTCAAGAAATATACTCTCTTCACTTTTCCCCAAAAGTAATGTGTACAGTGGTCTCACAAACATTTTAAAAACATTTTTTATAATGATAGGAATCATGAGACAAATCAATATAACAAGTCTTTGGCTTCAGCTAGGTGTCATTGGAACAAGTCTGGCCAGGTACTTAGAACACCAGTAAAGAACAGGAACCAGGGGCTAAAGAGATGGCTCAGTGGTTAAGAGCATTGCCTGCTCTTCCAAAGGTCCTGAGTTCAATTCCCAGCAACCACATGGTGGCTCACAACCATCTGTAATGAGGTCTGGTGCCCTCTTCTGGCCTGCAGGTATATAAGTAGACAGAATATTGTATACATAATAGATAAATAAAATTTTTTTTAAAAGAACAGGAGCCCCTAGGATGGCTCGTTTGGTAAAGGCACTTGCTGTCAAGCCTGACAACCCGAGTTTGATCCCCCAGGGTCCTCGTGGTGGAAGGAGAAAGCCAGTTCCTGAAAGTTGTCCTCTGGTCTCCGCATGCGCATCAGTGTGCACTCACACAGCTTAGACACAAAAATTAAACGCAATAGAAAATAAAATGAAGTTAAAACCAGGGTAGAAAGCTCTGGCACTGGGTGAGGCGGCACAAACCTACATCCCAGCATGAAGGAGGCAGATGCAGGGATATCTCAGTTCCAGGTGAGCCTGGAACACACAGTGAGACTCTGTTTCAAAACAAACAGCATGCATGGTGATCCCCCTGCCTCAGTCTCTCAGTGCTGGGATTACAAGGTGTGAGCCACTGGGACCACAGATTGCTAGGGATTTAGTTTTTAAAGTTTTTTCTATCTCTAAAGATAGAAGCCTTTTATAGTATCATTCAGCCATTCAGCCTCTCACACACTGATTTGCTTCTCAGGTCAATACCTTCTCAAGAAACTATGTAGGCGACTGGCTGTTGGTTTTATTCAAAGTTCCCAGAACAGGAAGTTGAATATGTGGAAAGATTCCTATAAACGATCTAACTTATGTAAAGCACTCAGAGCAGAGCCTGGGGTGTAATAGTGTAATTCCTAGAGATAGGTGTATCTCTAGGAATGAGATATTGTTCAGGTCACTTATTATTATTATCCCTGCGGCTAATCCCTGGGAGCTGTCTCTTTGCCCAAGGCTGGTTGCTGGTCCTCTCAATCGTCCTGCATTCCAGGTGCTGGAGGCCACAGCTGCCCTTTACAATCAGGACCTGTCTCGGCTGGAGCTGCTCCCAGGAGGGCTTCTGGAAAGCCATGGGGACCCTGGGCCTCTTTTCAGCACCATTGTCCTTGACCAATTTGTCAGACTTCGGGATGGTGATCGCTATTGGTTTGAGAACAGCAGGAATGGGTAATGCTTGCCAGGGACATGTCTCAGATTTACTGAGGCCTGGACCACAGCCCTCTGCTTGACCCTACAACAGGCCTCAATTCCAGCCCCTCTGGATCTCTCGAGTGAGGATTTGTCTCTGACAGCTCCCTAGACTGGCAGACTCTCACAAACAGCTGTGGACCAGAGACGATTTGCCCATGGGATACCAGAGTGTGGGGTCCTAAGTCTCTCCCTAACCATGATAGCTCTCCACCTCTCCTATGCCCAGACTGTTCTCTAAGGAAGAAATTGCAGAGATCAGAAACACTTCTCTCAGGGACATTCTAGTGGCTGTCACCAATGTGGACCCCAGAGCCCTGCAGCCTAATGTCTTCTTTTGGCTTGCAGGTAAGTGACCTAGAGATGGCTAGAGGGGTGAGTTCAGAGTCTTGCCCTTCCTCAACCATAGGCTTGGTTGGATGAGGCTGGATGAACACTCCAAGTGTGGTGTAACCAAGGGTGCTGCCTTGTGAAGTTTGGTTTTGGGTACCAGGGCTGCCACATACAGCTGCCCCTTGCACAAGACCAGGAGGTGATAGACTGGGAGAGGACCAACTCTCTCAAAGATCTGGGGAGGACTCTTACATTCAAATGGGACAGGATGGAGGCTGTAACTGGCCTTAAGAGGGTCAAATGAAGGCAAGGTTATTATACTCCATAGCAGTGGTGAAGGAAGCTCTCTCTCTCTCTCTCTCTCTCTCTCTCTCTCTCTCTCTCTCTCTCTGTGTGTGTGTGTGTGTGTGTGTGTGTTTTGAAGTTCATGCTGGGACCTGCTTGCTACCCACATAGGCAAATGCCATGGTCTTGCTACAATGGCAGGGATAAACAGCCCCTTCCTCTCTAGTTCCCAGAGTACCCTATTTTCTTCTGTTATCACCCTCCTCAGTGGGCTTGTGCCAGATTGTGGCCCAATACTCAATATTCTGACCTCCTCTGCCTCCCCAGGAGACCCCTGTCCACAGCCAAGTCAGCTCAGCACCAAGGGCCTGCCAGCTTGTGTCCCCCTCTTCATTCGGGACTATTTCAAGGGCAGCGGATTTGGCTTCGGCCTCACCATTGGAACCCTTTGCTGCTTCCCCTTAGGTAGGAGAGTGATGGGTAGGCAAGATGGGGCTACTGAAAGGTGCAATCTAGGGGGAGAGTTGGGCTTGTTTTATGTACGACAGCAAATAGTACAGAGTATCTGTCCCTCTGGGTGGTGAGAAAAACTCAAGCAGAAGAAAAGGTGTCTTGCTGCAGATAAATGAGCTCCAAGGAGACTTGCCTCCTTGATCTCCTGAGATGCCCCCAGGCCTAGCTTCGTCAAGAGTCTGTAAGAGCCCAGGTTCACACCTGTTAGTAAGAGCCTGCCAGCCTAGGGGGCTGTCAGAGACAAATCCTCACTTGAGAAGCGGAGCTGGGGCAGACACGGTTTCTGGAGCAGGAACATGATAAGGCTATGTGTGGGTGGCCCAGCAGCCTGGTATGGTATGTCTAGCTTGTGGTTTGAGGAATCCAAGTGTGGACTTAGTCCCTGGCTGGGAAGGGATCTGAGTAATGGAACTGTTGGTGACAAGACAGATATTTTAGACACTATCCAGAGCTCCCCGTGGGATGCAAAGTAGTTCCTTCCATGGGGCCTCCGTTAGAAAGCTGGGCAGCAGGAGCGCCAGAAGGGAGGACTAGCGGGCACTCATCCTAAGGAAAGGAGGTGAGAAGGGAGTGACTCCTATCTCCTTCCACCTTCACTTCCTGTAATATCCTACCCCACTCTCACGCCAGTCAGCCTGCTCAGCGCCTGGATTGTTGCCCGGCTTCGGATGAGGAATTTCAAGAGGCTCCAGAGACAGAACCGCCAGAGCATCATGTCTGAGAAGCTTGTAGGGGGAGTAGAAGGTAGGCCTGGGGGTAGCTGGGGCGGTGATGGGAAGGATACGGCTTAGGGTTCTGGTCCCTACCCACATCCCAGAAGCCTGTAGAAAAGGATCCTCATTTTTAGGGCTGTCGGTAAAGCATGGGCAGGTGGAGGAGAGGCACGGTAGGCATTGGACCTGCAGTTTTCCAAGTTTCAAAGCTCCTCCCAATGATCCTAAAGAAATGGAATGTGATAGAGTAGTGGAAGAGTCATGAGATCCTGCCTTCATTTCAAAGGGTTATGAATCACAAGTCCCAGATGGTTTTGCGGCATCTTACTCTGGAATTGCAGGCAACGGGAGTAATTAATGAAGATCTGAAGTCAAGCAAGGATTGAAATCTTGATCCCACCACTGCAGACTGGCTGTTGGACCTTAGGCAGATTTTGTTTTAAATCTCCAAACCTGTTTCTCCTTATCTGTAAAATGGGGATCCTAACGGCACCTGTATCTTAGGTTGTGAAGAAATGCAATAACTAATGCAAAGCATTATGGGAGCATCCAGCAAACACTCAGGAAACAGCAGTCCTTATTCTCCTTATGGATTAGAGGAACAGCAGAACTGTTGAGAAGAGAATGACCCTTGGGGCTTAGGAAGGGGCCGCGTTGTTGCTGAGACCCTGTACTGGCCTTCTCTCTCCCGATGCGTTTTACACCCTAGCTGACCCAGCTCCATCTCTTGCTTTCCAGCCTCGGAGTGGCAGGGCCGCAAGGAGCCCTGCAGGCCGGTGCTTGTACATTTGCAGCCTGGGCAGATCCGAGTAGTAGATGGCAGGCTCACCGTGCTCCGCACCATCCAGCTGCGGCCCCCACAGCAGGTCAACCTCATTCTGTCCAGCAACCGTGGACGCCGCGCCCTGCTGCTCAAGATCCCCAAGGAGTATGACCTGGTATGGCCCAGCTGGCCCCAATCACAGATGAGGTAGTTATGTGGAAGGGAAGGAACGCTGAGCCAAGAGGTAGGGTTTCTGGTCACTAGTCCCCAGATGTAGCGCCTGATAGAGAGATGAATTTGAGTGTGCCTGTCTTGTTCTAGACCATGCTGGCTGATAGTTTCCTCATACTCTGGCAGCCACTGGCGGCTTCTTTCTCTATGAAGGATGTTCTTATATGTCCTAGGTAGTTAGGCGTTCCTGGAAGAAGCTGCGTCCTCTTCCCTATTCCCTCATTTCAGTTTAGTGGATTTCCAGGCACTTGGAGGGGTGTTAAACAGGAGGCCGATTGTGGGTCCTGACTACCCTACTCACGGTCCACTCCACCCTCTGCTCCCCTCCCCACCTCTGGCTTTTCTTCAGTATGGAGTAAACGCTCACCTGAACTCATGTCCTCTTCTGTAAACGGAAAGACAGTATCTCTTTTGCAAGGCCACACCAATGACCCCTGGTGTGACCCAAGCAAAACACACTTCTTTGAGAGGCTCTGACATGTTTGCCTCTGTTCCTGCTCCCTTTGCAGGTGCTGCTGCTTAACACGGAGGAAGAGCGGCAGGCGCTGGTAGAAAACATCAGGGGGGCCCTGAAGGAGAGTGAGCTGAGCTTCCAGGAGTGGGAGCAGCGGGAACAGGAGCTGATGAGGGCAGCAGTGACCAGGGAACAACGGAGTCACCTCCTGGAGACTTTTTTCAGGCACCTTTTCTCCCAGGTATGTACGTGGGATCAGATCTGGTGTGTGTGTATGTGCGTGTGTGTTGTGCATGTATGCACGTGGCATCCTCACCTGCTTGAGGCCATGGGGGTGATCATTCAAAACTCAAGGTTTGAATTCTTAGCTAACCTTGTCATGATTAGGTCAAGTCACCAGACTTTTATGTTACTAGAGTCCTAAGCCAGAGACCAGATCTGGAGGAGTGGGGATAGGGGCATGTCCCAACTAATTAGGTTCAGCCACTTGCCTCACAAACCAAAGTGAAGGTGGCTCATCAGGGAAGGAGTCTAGTCAACATAGTCATGTTGGGAAGATAGAGCTGGAACATCGCAATGCTGTCTTTGGGGATACTAACCTACACTGCCAGATTACAGACAGAAAGGGCACAAGAGGGAGCCCAGAGGCATGCATGGCCAGTTAGCCTTAGTCACACCGTGGTCTGAGGCATGCATGGCCAGTCAGCCATAGTCATACCGTGGTCTGAGGCATGCATGGCCAGTCAGCCATAGTCACACCGTGGTCTGGCAGATTAGTGTTTCAGTTTCAGTTCTACAAATTGGCTCCAGAAGATGTGTAACTCCTTGTCAGTGAGAGAACATTCTAGTTCCCGTAAGATGATGTTTTTTGCTTCGGTGGGCAGCCTCAGCTCCCATCATGGAGTACCTGCTTCTGTTTAGGGAGTATCTCATCATGGGTTGATCTGCCTGCAGGCTCTGCTGTTCCTGAAGAGCAAGGTGACTCCAGATTTATGGCAGTTACCACAGAGTTCAGCTCTTTTTCGGGGGTCTGGAACAGGGTGTAAATCTGGTAGCAAAACACCTTCGTTTTGTTACCCTCATCTTATGTCCTCAGCCTTGAAAAGAGGTTTTCTGGTTTTGTTTTTGTTTTTTTTTTTTGTTGTTTGTTTTTTGTTTTTTGTTTTTGTTTTTGTTTTTTTCGAAACAGGATTTCTTTGTAGCTTTGGAATCTGTCCTGGAACTAGCTCTTGTAGACCAGGCTGACTTCGAATTTATAGAGATCCGCCTGCCTCTGCCTCCCGAGTGCTGGATTAAAGGTGTGCGCCACCACAGCCCGGTACTATTTTTGCTTTTTTTAAAAAAAGGTTTATTTTAATTATGTCCATGGGGGCGGGGCAGCACAAATGAGTGTGGATGCTCACAGGGCAGAGGCACCACATCCCCCTGGAACTCGAATGGCAGGTAATGGTTGTAAACCTCCTGAGAAGTCTAATGTTGGTGCTGGGAACTGAACTCGGGTTCCCTCGGAAAGCAGTATGTGCTCTTAACTCCAGAGCCTTCTCTCCAGCCCAAGCAGGAAACAGAAGCCCAAAGGAGATACACAAAATAAAGGCACAGATGCCAAGATTTATTCTGCTTTGAGGAATCTGTAGGACCATGTAAAGAGCTGGCGCTTTTCTGAAAAAGCGCTCTCTGAGTTCTTTTCACACTTCCTGTGGAGATGTTGTTACCCATCTCAATCCTGTCTCCTGTGAGACAGTGTACAGGAATGAAGCAGAGCAAGCCAGTCCTGTGCCCCCCCCCCAAGAGCCAGAGTTCTTCCGTTCTTTGGGGAGTGCACCATAGATCTACCATATGGACTTCTGAGAACTACTGGGAAGATGTGGGAAAATTAGATAGAAGGGAAAAGTCCCAAGACCGATGTCCACATCTGGTACAAAATTAAAGATAACCTGGATAGAACACTGGAGGGGAAATAGGAGGTTTAATGTAGAAAACATGGTGGTACACACTTGAGAGAAACAGGAGGATTGGGAGTTCAAATCCAGCCTGGACTACTGTCTTAGAACCAATGGTGTCTGTGGACATAGTTCACTGATAAAGTGCTTTCTGGGATGTGTTAGACTCTGGGTTCTGTTCCCAGCATGGGGCATAAATACAGCATGCGTCCCAAGAAAGTTAATCATTCTGTTGGGCCAGTGATGATGTTTTCACAAAAGATTGGTAAGGGATGAAGACTGTAAAGGTGATCCAGGGAACATGCAATCTAATACGTTAGTGAAGAAAAGCTGTTAATCTGGCGTAAGATCATGGTGGAGCTTAAAATTGGCAAGGACACAAAGAAAAGGTTTGGCCCAGGAGAAGGGAGTGGGTAGGTAGGACTGAGCAGAGGAGCCCTGTAGAAGGGAGAAAATTAATGTCTGAGAAGGAGTAAGCTGCCTAGCGGGGAGAGATTGGCATGGGAGAATATCATTTAATGGGCATGCGTACATGGACTCTGGGCCAGGATTAATTCTCCAACTGTTGAGTGTGCATAAGAACCAGGGAACCCTAAGCTGCTGGGTTGTGGCTCCTGCTAGGGCACCAGTGGGATCCAGGCACCTGCACTCAGTCCAGATGTCATCAGGATGAAGGGAAGACCTTGTTCTGGAAGCTTAGTGGACTATTAGGTCTTCCCCTAGCTGCCCCGTACTTTCAAGCCATGCCCGACACAGACGCTCTTGCTGATCGTCACCGTAGCCTATGAGATAAATAGGGCAGGTGAGGAAACGAAGCCCAGACAACTGAAGGGAACTGCCCCAGGGCACACAGCACCCAGATGGCAGGGTTGGGACATGAACCCAGGTCTCTTACCTCCAGCCCCAGGCTCTTTCCACTAAAGCACCTTGTTTGAAGCTGTAGTGTTTGCCTCATGAAAACACAGCCAGGCTTGGACTGAGCAGCTGTTGACAGGCAGGAAAAACAGGTATTATGGCCTTGGCCTACCTGCTTTCCCGCACTGTCTGTTCTCTTGCTGGGGCAGTCCCTGGGTAAGATGGAGACGGCCCACAGTAAGAATTCTCCTCTGCCAACCCCTTCAGATGGAAGACAGACATAAAGGATAAACATAGTCTCAGGAACCCCAAAGGGAGGAGGACTTCAGCTTGGCTTGGGAAGATCTGGGGGAGGATACTGTTGGCAAGCAAGACCTATCTTCGATTGTGTCTACTTTCTCTCTGACTCTTTTAACCCCTGTGTCTCTGATCACAACATTGTGCTCAGGGCACAGCATATCTGGAACCTATCGGCTGTAACTCCGAATGCCCAGGTCAGGTCAAATGTGCATACTTGGTTCAGTCAGCTAAGTCAAAGAGCCAGGCCTCTGTAGCATGGCTGTAACTCACAGACCTGGCCTGCTTATGGCGGTGTGTGCTGGACAGATGCCTCAGAAAGTGGTCCCACTAACCTGCAAGTGAAGGATGCCCCCCAACCCCTGTGTCTGCCTAAATGCAGGTGCTGGACATCAATCAGGCAGATGCAGGGACTCTGCCTCTGGACTCGTCAATGAAAGTGCGCGAGGCCCTGACCTGTGAGCTGAGCAGGGCCGAATTTGCCGAGTCTCTGGGCCTCAAGCCCCAGGACATGTTTGTGGAGTCCATGTTTTCTCTGGCTGACAAGGACGGCAATGGCTACCTATCCTTCCGGGAGTTCCTGGACATCCTGGTAGTCTTCATGAAAGGTGAGAAAGGAGAAGATAATGTCTAGACAGGGGCAGGACAGTGGCGCTGCAGTGTGGCTGAACTGTAGGAAACAGAGAGCCCCGAGTCCACGGCAGATGCCTGGGAGTCTAGTAAGGGGTTCTGGAGGTTGGGTTGGGCTCTCCTCACAGAACCCTTCTTCTTTCAGGCTCCCCCGAGGAGAAGTCTCGCCTTATGTTCCGAATGTATGACTTTGATGGGAATGGCCTCATTTCCAAGGATGAGTTCATTAGGATGCTAAGGTTGGTCCTCTTGAACAGCAAGGAGAGTTAAGTCAGGACAGGGACTTCCAGGAAGAGGAGGGTCCATCAAAGGAATAGTTATAAAGGAGAAGCAGGGGGCCTCCTTCTTATCTCTGTAACCAGAGCCTTCCAGAACTACTAGGGAACTTGAGATTCAGCAAGCTGGGACCCTGATATAGCCTCCACCTCCCCGAAGACCTGGTGGGATGGTCAGCGAGCCTTTGTATCTGGGCTTGGTTCGCCCACCCCCAACCTTAGGTCCTTCATCGAGATCTCCAACAACTGCCTGTCCAAGGCCCAGCTGACTGAGGTGGTGGAGTCCATGTTCCGGGAGTCGGGCTTCCAGGACAAGGAGGAGTTGACCTGGGAAGATTTCCACTTCATGTTGCGGGACCACGACAGCGATCTCCGATTCACACAGCTTTGTGTCAAAGGTGAGGCTGCCTGGCTGGCAGGCTGGCTGACTTATGTGTCAGGAGGCATAATGCCTACATACTTTTAGGAGCCCACAGAAATACTTTATTTAAGAACTAGAAGAAAAGTCAGTGTAATAATGAATGCATAATATAGCCAGCCTTGATTATATTCTTTTATGCTCATGTGATTATCAAATAACATTGCTATTTTTATTTGTATGGAGAAAAGGGCCCAAGAAGATATAAGTGCCTTGGGCCCATGAATGTAGCCTGGCTGCTTCAGTAGGGTGAGAGGTGGGTGGGAGATGTTTTTGTTTGATACAGAGCCTTGCTCTGTGCATTACTGGGTAGCCTGGAACTTGCTATGCACACCAGACTGGCTTTGAACTTCTGCCTCTACCTCCTAAGTGCTGGGAAAACAGATGTATGCTACTACACTCAATTTTCAGTAAGAGATGTTGACTGGAGCCTTGCTTCTTCTGGATCCTTGCCAAAGCCACCCCACCCCTGCACCTCTAAACTTAGTGCCCAGAGCAAGGAGGAAACAGTGTCTCTTTGTTACAGCTCTACTTAGGCCAGAGTACATTCTCAGTGACTAGGTTGTATGGTTCTGGACATAGGGTGGGGTATATTTGGGGTTTTATCCCCTAACTCCCACCCTATCTCCTGGCTAAGTGCTTAGTAAACATTTGCTGAGTACGTTAAGGTCCAACGACACTGTCTGCTCCCTACCTCCTGCCCTACCTGCCCACTCAAGTGTGGGGGGGTCAGGGTCAGAGTGAGGGATGGAACACATTGCAAGCCGGGGGTCTGTGTGTGGCCTGCTCTGAGCTGTCACAACGTCTTCGTAGCTTGAAATTCTCCTTGGAACATGTTGAGACCAAACCCAGTCCTTCCGGGGATTCTGAGAACAGTGGGGGCTTGCAGCATTGCCGAGAGATGGAAGCAAGTTGGGCAAGATGCGGATAAACTTCTGCACAAGGCCTCCTCTGGCCTGAGGGCAAGGGGAGCTGGTGAAAAGGAAAGCTGAGTCTGTAGCTTTCTCCTTTTCCTAGGAAGCCAAGCAATGGGTACTTGGGCCTGGGGGCAGAGGTGAGCCAGGCTACACAGTCCTGGGGATCCCAGGCCTGGTGTGACTGGGCAGGGGACTGAGTGAACAATGTGTGGCGTCTTGTTTCCCTTTCAGTCATCGCTGCATGTCGCTCTTTCCTTCTGAGCTTATTTGAAAAGATTTGACACAACAGAAAAGGGCACACGGGCTTTACAAACAGCCCTTCTCTTTCACCAAGACTAGGTCTTTCTGGATTACTACTTCACCACATTTGCTGTTTGCCGAATGACTGGAGAGTACAGATATTGGCACTTGGTGTTAGACACTTGAATTTGGGGCTGGAGAGATGGCTCAGTGGTGAAGAGTACTTGCTACTCTTGTAGAGGACCACATTCAGTTCCCAGCACCCACATGTCAGCTCACAACCATTTATAACCAAGTTGCAGGGGATTGGATGTCCTCTTCCGGCCTCCTTGGACATCAGGCATACATGTGATGCACAGCAATCTACAGATACAAACACTCATTAATTTAAAATAACTCTTTAAACATTTGAGTTTCATGTGGATAAGTTTACCATGAGCTAAGACATCTTCAGGGTTGGTTTAGAATTTACAAGCACCCTGGAGGCTCCAGGTCTCCTTTAAGGACTTGGATTTGCCAGTCAGTGCACACCTTTAATCCCAGTACTCAAAAGGCAGAGGCAGGCGAATCTCTGTGAGTTCTAGGCCAGCCTGGTCTACAAAGAGAGGTCCAGGACAACCAGGGCTGTTACACAGAGAAACCCTGTCTCAACTCCCCAGCCCCCTCCAAAAGGAACTCGGATTTGCAGCTCAGCCTTGCTTTGTTCTCAGTGTGCAGCCCTGTCGGGAACAATGAGATAAAGTTTCCAGTATTGTATTATGAACATTTTCAAACCAAGAAAGACCTTAGAGTGACTTCCCTTATAGCTACACTGATCAATAGATAGGTGAGTCTGGTTCTCACTGGACTGGGCCAAGAACTGAGGCTGGGGTCCCCAGAAGCAGGATCTCCTGACTTTCTACAGGTTTGAACTTAGGAAAGAGGGGGACCCTGTGCCTTGAGCTAGGCTCACCTGGACTCTGGGCTCTGAGCTGTCCCCTCACCACGCTCTGCATTGCAGGGGTGGAAGTGCCTGAAGTCATCAAGAACCTCTGCCGTCGAGCCTCCTACATCAGCCAGGAGAAGATCTGGTAAGCTTCCATCTGGGTATATGGGGGAGCTGTCATTTTGTCCCTAGAATAGCTGAGGTTGGGCTCTGCCCCCATCCCATGTAACACCTTCATGCAAACAGAAAAAGGGCACAGGTTCCAAGTGGGTACATCCTGCATCGGGATGAGGAGAAAGCCTGCTGAGTTTAGGCAGAGCTCACTCACTGCTGGGGCCAAGTGTCCTCAGAGAGGACACAGTTACATGTGGCGACCTCCACAGGAACTCACTCCCTGTCCATCTTGCTGGGGGACTCCTGCTGTCCTGTGTGGAGGTTTTTCATCTTTCCTCGACAAAGTCGGTTTGGAGGCAGAGCAGGGCAGCAGGAGGTCGGTTGGCAGACACCTTTTGCTTTTCCTTCCTAGTCCTTCGCCCAGAATGAATGCCCACTGTGCCCGCAACAACATCAAGACTGAGGCATCACTACAGAGACTACAGTGCCCCATGGACACAGACCCTCCTCAAGAGATTCGGCGGAGATTTGGCAAGAAGTATGGCTGCTTTGCCCCTAAAGTTCATGCGTTTGCCCCTAAAGTTTATCCACCCATTACATGGTGCTGAGTACTCTGCTCTATAGGCAGATAAGTACTCTCTGCCCCAGAATGCTTTGAATCGGTGCACCCATCACTAAAATTCTCTATTGATGAATGTTAGAGTGGTAGAAAAGGCTCAGGGATGTTTTCTCACCTCTGTCTGGGAAGCCGGGGGGGGGGCGCTTCACAGAGAACCTGACCTAGTTAGGTTTTTGTTGCTGAGATAAAACCATGACCAAAAGCAACTTGGGGAAAAAGGGGCTTATTTGGCTTACAGGTTACACTCTATCATAGAGCGAGGCCACGGCAGGAACTCAACCAAAAACCAGAGGAACGCTGGTTTTTGACTTGCTTCCTCTAGCTGTTCAGCTACCTTTCTTATATAGCCTAGGCTCACCTGCTCAGGATGGGACCGCCCCCAGTGGACTGGGACTACCTTCATCAGTTAACAAAAAAAAATGCCCCAAACATGCCAATCTGATGAAGGTAATTCCTCAGTTGAGGTTCCTTCTTCCCAGGGATGTCAAGTTAACAACTAAAGCTAACTGTGACAGGCCCCTTGAGCCTTCTAACTGTGGGTGCCTGGTAGGAGCAACAGACAGGGAGGGGAAGGGGCTGCCTGTGTGAATGGACCCTGGTGTAGATGCAGTGTATGTCCCAGAGATGAAATAATCACTTGGAGATCTGCCCTCACTTAGACTTAATAGGTGTAGCCTACTAAGGGTCTGAACCTGTCCTTCCAGGATGCTCTTCAGAGACACCCCTTGGGGTAGCAGGTTTCCACTGGTATTGAGTCTCACAGGCCAAAGGTTAAGGCTTCTTGTCTCCCAGGGTAACTTCATTCCAGCCCTTGCTGTTCACGGAGGCACACCGAGAGAAGTTTCCACACAGCCGCCGCCACCAAACGCTGCAGCAGTTCAAGCGCTTCGTTGAGAACTATCGGCGCCACATAGGCTGTGTGGCAGTGTTCTATGCCATCACTGGGGCGCTCTTTCTGGAGAGGGCCTACTGTGAGTGACATGATATACCGCAGGTCAGGGGGTGGTGGTGGTGATGGGCTGCGGCAAGTGATGATAGCGTCGCCTCCAACTGCACTCTTGTCCCTTCACAGACTATGCTTTTGCGGCACACCACAGCGGCATCACCGATACCACCCGGGTGGGCATCATCCTGTCCCGGGGCACAGCGGCCAGCATCTCCTTCATGTTTTCCTACATCCTCCTCACCATGTGTCGCAACCTCATCACCTTCTTGAGGGAGACCTTCCTCAACCGCTACATTCCCTTCGATGCCGCTGTGGACTTCCATCGCCTCATCGCCTCCACAGCCATCGTCCTCACAGGCAGGGGCTGCTGCTCTAAGGTTCTCTCGGTGCCTGCTGCCCTTGCGAGCTTCCCCTCCTCTGATGCTCCTCCCCAACCCCACTTGCACTTAACTTTAATGTGGCTCTGGGGTGGCCATTTCCATAAGGATGGAGTTAGGTGGGCTGTGGGATGAAATTAAGTTCAGGAGCCTACCCTGCCCTGAATGGCTTTTCCTATACTTTCAACCCCTCAACTTTAACTGACAGTTTACCAAGACTCCAGCACAAGGGTAGAAATGATTGCTTTCCTAGTTCTTATGCTTTAAAACAGACCCGTGAAAGAAACCAAAGGAATGAGCTTCTAATGGCATAATTTCAGACTCATGTGTTTGTGTTCGTGGGTGGAATGGGGGAGGACCAGGAGGTTGACTACAAGTCAGCAGCCCAGACTCCGAAGGTGCTGTTTCATTCTTCCATGTCTGTTTGGCCCTCGGATGTGTTGGGCACCCTTGCTTGGCTGTCCCTGAGCTTATCACCCTGTCTGGTCTTCCCTAGTCTTACACAGTGCTGGCCATGCGGTGAATGTGTACCTGTTTTCCGTCAGCCCACTCAGTGTCCTCTCCTGCCTCTTCCCTGGCCTCTTCCATGATGATGGGTAAGTGTGTGTGTCAGGAATGGATTTCCTGAAGGTAGAGGATAAATCTTGGCCCAGAGAACAGTGTCACCTTCTGGGATGGACGGACAATGACCAACCTGAAGGGTAGTTGTGCTGCTCCTCTGGGAACCCTCGGAGAGGGCCTGGAGAACTCTCGCGACTCCCTGCTGTGCCTTCCACACAGGTCAGAGTTCCCTCAGAAGTATTACTGGTGGTTCTTCCAGACTGTACCAGGTGAGAACTCTTCCCCTCTCTGAATGTCTAGGTTTGACTCCAAATTCCAGGCTATGGGTTCCATCTGTCACTGAATAGCCAAGCTCACTCAATTCTTATGATGAGCCAGGGTCTGCCCTCTGGCCCAGAGGACACTTCTGGGCAGTAAGAAACTTTAGTGACTGCATCACAGCTCCCCTCAACCTTGGGCTAGTTCCTCTCTAGGAGGGGCTTACTGGACCTTATTCTGGACTGGTTCTCAGAGGGTTGGGAGTAGGCCCCTCTTCATAATACTTATACTTACCATAACCAGTGCTTGGAGGAATGCTGTGCCCCAGCTCCATGGGAGAAGGACCAGGCTTTTTTTTTTTTTTATCAGTTCAGGCAGAAGCACCCACCCACACCATAAGAAGTCTTGACAAAGGTTGGGGAATATTCCTAGCTTACTGCAATCACCCATTTCATTCAGAGCTAATAGCTGTGAATCTATTAAGACTGATCCTAAACCTATTTATATTTTCAGTCTGTTCCCTCCTTGGGGTAATGTGGTTTTCATTTTCACTCCTTCTGTGAAATACAGCAGGTTTTTTAAAACCCTACTGCTTTGAACTTCAGAGAGTGCTTGCTGACTTCTGCACCCTGGGATTTGGTGGATAAGGCTGTATTTATGCTCTTCTCTCTGCTCACGACTTTTACAGGCTGTGGTTCAATCCCTTCTTAACCTTTGCGTTTCCACACATCAGGGCTCTAATCTCCCTAATTACTGTCTTTCTCCTCCTTGATCACTGAGGTATTCTGTGTTTCCACACCCCATCCTGGTTTCAGCATGATCCTCTCTGTACCCTGGCATGGGATCCTCCACGAAAGCTGGGGCTTTCTACCAACTGCGGGTAGATGAGGGTCCCTGTCAATTTGCTGTTTAGTGTGGTGCCAGGCACAAATTGGTCCAGAGTTCATGTCATGTCCTATAATAACCAAGTAGAGCGGTGCAGTTTTGACTCCATGGTGATGGGGCCTGATAGTTCCAGTGCCTCATCTAGAGATTTCTGTACATTCATTCATTCAGCCCATGTTTATGCAAAGCCTGCAATATGCCAGGCCCTGCAACAGCCAGGAGGATCAGTGATAAGACAGCCTAGCGTTGTTCTTTAGTCTTCCGCCCCTTTTCTGTTCCCAGGCCTCACTGGAGTCCTGCTGCTCCTGGCCCTGGCCATCATGTACGTCTTCGCCTCCCACCACTTCCGCCGACGCAGTTTCCGGGGCTTCTGGCTGACCCACCACCTCTACATTTTTCTCTATATCCTGGTGAGAGTTTTTGGCTGTGAGCCAGGCCAGTGGAGTGCAGACAAGACATTCCTAGGGAGGCACTGAGGGCTCGACGTTGATTTTCCATCCCCTTAGTTATTTCACGTATTCATTTCTCCATATCCCTCTATAAAGATGGAACTTACAGTGTGGGGCTCTCCAGTAGGCTGAACCCATTACACACCTCTCGGAAGACCCCTCCCTGCCGTGGGTTTTTTTTGGTAGCAGCCCTGCCAGGTTTGCCCACATTCCTCACAGACTCCCCCACACCATTTTTTCCCAGTCTTTCTCTGCCTTTGTGTGGCTGGTTTTTTGGTTTCTGGGTGGACTGCTTGCACCTTAAGGAGGAATTATTCTTTTAGAGAAACTTCAATGGGTTCTACTTTTGTTCTGATCTCATCTGAGAACACATTAGCCATATCACCCAACCAAACACCTATGAAGTTAATAGGGATGCTCAAAACACCGGCCGGACTGCTAAGATGGACTCTGAGACTCCACCATGGTAGGTTTTGGTGGGACAAGTGGTCCAAGAGGACATTGAGATGGATTACTGAAGAAAAGGAGATTATTAGGAGTTGTTGACAGTCAACAGAGATAGTCAACATAGCATGGTCTAGGCTCCAAGGAGAGTTCAGGACACAGCACCAGAGACAGACAGAATGGCTGGGTCTCTGAAGATTGTCAGGGCCTAGGTGGTAGAGGAAGGGATCTCTTATGCCTTTTGAGGATGGGGGAGGTTCACAGCAAGACCCTACAGCCAGGAGGTGGCAGGGAAGGGTGTGGTGAACAGGATATGGCACCCCTTTGATGTAGACTCACGAGATGTCATGACACTGGCCAGTCAACTAACTCAGGACTCAGACAACACCTGTTAGTGCCTGAGAGCCAACCCAAGCAAAGGCTTGATTCCGACATTACCGTTCTTACACACCTATCCTATTCCCTTCTCGAGCTGGGATCCATGGTTCCTTCCCCCCCACCCCCCGTTCCTGCCACCCTCCACCGTGTTGTCAAAGCTGATTGACCTGAATTCCTGAGCTGACTCTGACCTGGGTCCCTGTGCTTGCCCACCTGCCTCAGGTACACAGTATGCCCCAAAGGGCACCCTAAGGTGACTGAGAAGTTAAACCAAGTCCAGAGGCCCTTACTTTTCCCATGAGTTGATTGATCGCTTGGCTGCTAGCATTCAGAGAGCCCAAAGCCCCCATGACTAGCATTTTTATCTCCTAGCAGAACAGTACACAGGGGTCTCTTTTGTTCTGCGATGAAGAATGTACCATTGTCTGGGTGTGGCTGAATCCTGGTATCCCACTTCCCTCCTCCCAGATGCAGCTCTGTCTTCACTGTTAGCTGGGAAGGCATATTGCTGTGGCTTAGCACTTCCTGATTTTGAAATAACTATCTGCCTTGGCTTAAGATGGTTTCTAGAACTGCTGATGTTTGCTTCCAAATAATCTCTCCCTCCTTTGAGAGCTCTGGTTAACTAATTTCCTCCTTCCCTCCCTCCCTACCCAATGATGGGTGGAGTCCTAGCCTGATGCCTACTGCTTTTGCTAGGAATATGTTCCTGGTGATAAAATGAGTAGGGAGACCCAGTAGAGTGGTTAGCTTGATTCCCTAAGTTCAAGACTGCTTTCTGATTCATTGCTGGATTGTAGACATCGCTGACTTGCTGGGCAGCCCTAGCCTGGCAGATTGAGAGCATTTCACCTGGTTAGGGAGTTCAGGACCAAAGCAACTTCCTCCCACTTATCACCGGGGATGGAGGGAGCAGACTCTGAGGACGAATGTCCATGCTGACAACTCAGCCTAGACTGAACTTCTCCACCACTTGTGGGGGAAAGGTTAAAAAGCGTGGAACCCTTGACTGGAGAAGGAATTCCTGAACAAGAGACCTGAATTCAATGAAATAATGAAATAGATAGCAACTAAGGGCCTCTTTTGTCCTAGCTCTCTGAGAAGTCCAACAGGCAAAAACAGAAGTGGCAATTCCTGCCCTTGGGAAGTTAGGATTTGCTGCAGAGATCAGTGCCACATTCACACTAAACAGAAGGGATTGCTGAGCAGAGTGTCCCAACAGTAAGCCACAGGAAGTCACGGAGGAGAGTTTCACTTACACTGACCTGACTAGGGGCAACTTTGAAGAAAATGGGACTTCAGCCACAGCTTTAGAAGAGATAAACTAAACATGGATAAGGCTGAGTGGAAACTTAAGAGCAATCCAGGTAGCAGGACCTAGGTAGAAGGGCGTGCACATAGATGCGGGGGCAAGAAGAGTGACAGGGTGGGTATTCAGGGGACAGAGGAGACAGGCCTGGGTAGTGGCAGGACATGCTGGTGACATGTGGGGGTGGCTGACGAGGCAGAATGGTTATGGCTTATCAGAGAGGCCATGCTACATGGCGGAGCACAGAAATGAAAGATCAGTGGGTGAGGAAAGTAGGCTTGGACCACACCCATGGTTGGGGTGGCAGATGGAATGGGGCCAGCGCAGGAGCTGGAAAATGAGTGGCTGGGGAGGCTGAGGCAGAACCAGCAGAACACTGTTGCTGAGGTAACAGTGAACCAGGGAGGTGATGAGGGAGGGGGTCTCTAGTATCACAGGCTGCAGAGAGGGAGCTGGCATGGCTTACAGAAGACCTTGTAGTAGGGCCTGGTAGCAGGCGCCCGTAGTCCCAGCTCCTTGGGAGACTGAAGTAGGAGGATTACAAGTTCAGAGCCTACCTGGTCCACAGAGTGAATTTAAGACTAGCCTGATCAAGTCACTGAGACTACCTCAAAGTAAAAAGTAAGAAAAAGCTGCATGTAGCTCTGTTGTAAAACACTTATCTAGCATGTGTGAGTCTCTAGGTTTAATCCCTAGAGAATAAAAGAAAAGAAAGCAAGGGGAAGAGTCCTGGGGCAGGGTTATAGGCTGCCAAGGTATCTCATGGAAAAGACTAGTTAGGTGTTCTTAGCCACCAAAAGGTGGAATAAACAGGACAACCCCTTCCCCAACAATTACCGAGTGCCAATGTGTACCCAGCAGGCATTGCGAAGATCCAAGACAATGCTAGCACAGTCTCCACCTCCTCAGACCACTCAGAAAAGAATATGCATGTGGATGAACAAAGGCTGACCATGGATGAGGGAAGATTAAGAGATATGCACTGATGTGATGGACATAGGCAATGGAGGTGTCATTTCTGCTGAGACATGGAAAGGGGGATGGAGTAGCCATGGGGAGATATAGGGACAAGAAAGCCCAGGCTTGCCTTACCCCTGTAAGTGCAAAGATTCTGAACCCAAAAGGACCAGGGAGAAAGAACCAGTTAGTAGGATTCTAGAGGCCAGAGTGCTGCAAGGCCAGAGGGTTCAATGGGAAGTTCACTAAAGCTTTTTAGACAGAGAACATGATACGAAAAAGCCACCTTGGCCAGGTGTGTTAATGCAGACTTGTAAATTCTGTACTCAGAAGGCTGAGGCAGGAAGATTGTCACAAATTCAAGGCCAACCTGGGCTAATCTGAGATATTGAGATATATTCTCTCTCTCTCTCTCTCTCTCTCTCTCTCTCTCTCTCTCTCTTACACACACACACACACACACACACACACACACACACACACACACACACCACATCACACTGGCTATCTTACAGAATCCAGGCGGGAGTCACCTTAGCTATGTATGGAATGGTAGTATTCCTTCGGTGTGCTTTGGAGGATGGAGGTGGGAGTGATTATCTCAGAACCTAGAAGGAATGGATTCATGGGAGGTAGGGAATGGATACAGCAGTGGTCATGGGGTCCAAGGTCAAAGCTGGTTCCTCAGTCTGTTGTGTGTACCACTTGGACTAAGCCTTATTCTTCATCCTGTGCAGCTCATCATCCACGGCAGCTTTGCTCTGATCCAGGTGCCCCGATTCCACATCTTCTTCCTGGCTCCGGCAATTATCTATGTGGGGGACAAGCTGGTGAGCCTGAGCCGGAAGAAGGTGGAGATCAGCGTGGTGAAGGCCGAGCTGCTGCCTTCAGGTACAAGCCTGAAAATTGTGAGGGAACCCACTTGGTTATTAAAGGAACTGACAGGGCACAGGCAGTACCTGGGCTGCTCCAGTCTACTCTCCTGGCCCAGGGGAAGCGGAAGGGACCTGGGGTCCTTGGGAGAAGTAATCTGATGAGAATATTCTTTGCTTGAGGCGTGGGCCCCTCTTAAGACAGAGAGTAAAGGAGCCCCGGCCAGGCTTCCCCTTGCCCTGTTCAGCCCCAGCTCCTCTGCAAGGCAAGATTCTAGTGGGGGAATGTCTACCTT
Source organism: Ondatra zibethicus (assembly GCA_004026605.1). NCBI lineage: Eukaryota > Metazoa > Chordata > Mammalia > Rodentia > Cricetidae > Ondatra > Ondatra zibethicus. Next base: position 130,850 of record PVIU01000793.1, read on the forward strand.
GCCATCAGAGCTGAGGCTATTGTTAGAGGAACTTTCTGGAGACCATACTGTTGCTGAGTTCAGGGCAACAATCTCCTGCGCCATCCCTTCCCAGGAGTAACCCATCTGCGGTTCCAGAGGCCCCAGGGCTTTGAGTATAAGTCAGGGCAGTGGGTGAGGATTGCATGCCTGGCTCTGGGAACCACTGAGTACCACCCGTTCACGCTGACCTCTGCACCCCACGAGGACACACTCAGCCTGCACATCCGGGCAGCTGGACCCTGGACCACCCGCCTCAGGGAGATCTACTCACCTCCGACCGGCAACACCTGTGCCAGATACCCAAAGGTGCCCAGATTATCTACACACTTCTATGTTCCCCTTCCCCTACATTACCAGGCTCCCTACTGTACTGCCTCCTCCCAAGGAGCAGCACAGACCCAACCCCACCCTGTATTCTTCCTGATGTCTTGTAACTCCCTTTCCCTGCCCACCATGTCCATTTTGGGCTTCAGAACAATGGCTAGGCTGAATTTTAAAACCACTGTCCTTCCCACAGCTGTACCTCGATGGGCCATTTGGAGAGGGCCACCAGGAGTGGCATAAATTTGAAGTGTCAGTGCTAGTGGGGGCTGGAATCGGGGTCACCCCCTTTGCCTCCATCCTCAAAGACCTGGTTTTCAAGTCATCAGTCAGCTGCCAAGTGTTCTGTAAGAAGGTGAGTACCAGCCCACGGTTCCCCGAGCACTGCCCCATCTCCTGCCTCTGTTCGTGTCTCTACCTTCTGGGCAAGGACAAGTTGGTCTGAAACCTGGAGAAGGATGGTGTGTTGGAAAGATGCCAGGTTGTCCTGACAGGCAGAATTGGTATACTGACGTCTGAAGGACTCCACCCAGTCTCTAAGAGCTCCTTCACTCAGCCGTGGGGTGCTTTGCACAGGAGCTGCTTGTGCGAGTCCCTCCAGGAAGGGCTGAAGGGAGGCAAAACAAAACAAGCAACCGACGAAACCGCATTCTCTCATCCAGAAGAGGCCAGCCCTCAGAGTGCTGGCTGGGAGAGGGAAGGGCACCTTTGGGGTGGGGCCCAAGTAAAACTGGCTCAGGTCTCAGGGTTGAGGGGAGGTGCCAGGGTAGGACTTGCGGGTGGGTTGGCCCTAGCCACACAGCCAAGCCTTTGGGCCCCCTCCACACAGGCCCTTTTTCTGAAGTTCGGACCCAATGGCAGGCCTCTGCTTGTCTCTCTGGGCCTGGCAGGTGAATCAGGCCCGCTGGAATGCAACAGGCAGAGGCCCAGCCTACAGACTGTCAGCACTCAGAGGGTGACAGCTCCTTCCTTACCTGTTCCTTCACCTGCAGCACCTGGCTCTTCCTTTGGATAGCCGCCTGTCATCACATTTCAGTCAGCTGGGGATCCCCAAGGGGGCTGCTCCATGAAATGCCCTTCAGCTCAAAGTTCTGCCTCTAGGCAGCTGCTCAGCCGTGGCTTCTCAGCCGTGGCTTCTCAGCCATGGCCAGCCTCCTGCTCTAGCAGCTCCCACTGACGGAAGTGCTGAGCTGGGCTTGGCCTGAGGAAGTTGCTTCCGACCCCAAAGCCCCTCAGCTCAGTTGTGGAAGGCTCTTAGTCTAGCACCAGGTTGCCTCTCACTTCCGCCTCTCTTTGTCCAGGGGTAATCTACCCCTGGCTGCAGAACCTGGTCCTACTTCCCATTCGTTCTATTTCCCAGGTGGTCAGGGAACAGTCACAAGCTGGCTTAGGTCAGAATTCCGTGTTGCGATCCCCGACGTGTAGGGAAGCCAAGCTGAGCTGGCCCTGAGCCCCAGTGTGTGTCCTCAGATCTACTTCATTTGGGTGACAAGGACTCAGAGGCAGTTTGAGTGGCTGGCTGACATCATCCGGGAGGTGGAGGAGAATGACCACCAGGACCTGGTGTCTGTGCACATCTATATCACCCAGCTGGCTGAGAAGTTTGACCTCAGGACCACCATGCTGGTAGGCCGGGCCAACCAGGCAGGGCAGGTGGGACACTATCAGGGCCAAGAGCTGGTCCTGGCCATGCCTGGCTATGATCCTCTGTCCCCCACTTCCTTCCCCAGTACATCTGTGAGCGGCACTTCCAGAAGGTGCTGAACCGGAGTTTGTTCACGGGCCTGCGCTCTGTCACCCACTTTGGCCGCCCTCCCTTTGAGCCTTTCTTCAACTCTCTGCAGGAAGTCCACCCCCAGGCAAGTCTCCTCTATATCCCAGTTCGCGTCCCCTTTTATCACCTGGGGTGTGAGAAAAGCTCTCTAACCTGCTCTATCAGGGAAAGACTTGGTCACTGCCGAGAATCTATCCCTTAGCAGACTGGTAGGTTACAGACTAGAATAGCATAGGTGGAGGGTCACCCTAAGGGGCTAAGAAAGGAGGAAGCCCTAAATTTATCCACCAAATGGAAGAGCTCAACCATAGAAACATCCCTTACTCAGGACTACCCTGGCCCTGGATGGAGCTAATTTTCACCAGGAACAGTGAGTAGGCTGGCCACAGACCCCATAAACAACAAGCTGCCCCTGAATTTGAACATTGGTTAAGTTGGCCTTTTTTACAGTGACCTAGCACTTACAAAGTTGAGCTAGACTTATAGTGAGCTAGCCCTCGCCATGCATGGTACAAAATAAACCTTCAGTGGGAAGAATGGATGGCTTTTTAATAGGACCAAAGAGCTAGCCTGCACCTTAAACACAAACCTTGTTCTTTTTCGGAATACTGACCCAGCTCTGCCAGTAAACATGTCTGCCTTTGGTTCTTCCTCCTGCAATAGGTCCGAAAGATTGGAGTATTCAGCTGTGGTCCCCCTGGCATGACCAAGAATGTGGAGAAGGCCTGTCAGCTCATCAACAAGCAGGACCGGACTCATTTCTCTCACCATTATGAGAACTTCTAGGCCTCCTGCCCAGCAACTCTGCCCACTACTGCCCCCAGAGCAGAGGGGCTTTGGCCTGTGCCTTAACCCAGTACTCATTTCTTCTGGTTGCCTCAGGCTTGGCCCTCTTCCCGGCTGCCAATTTGGTCCAGGTAGCCATGCTCAGGCATCATGTGTGGGCGCAGAGATCTCTAAGGCCAGAAAGTGTCTGAGCTTGGAGAAGCGCACTGTTTAAGAACTAAAGGTTCAGAGGGAGGGGAGCATTCTGGTTGGGACAAAATGAGGAGTCTTCCAAGGAAAAATGAAAATTCAATAGACAAGCTGTCAAGTTTATGTAGGTAACTGTGATCCTGAGGATGAAGTGGTGGTACGGATGCTGGCATCTTTGACCTTTTCACTCTCCTGTCTTCCGGGTTCCCCACTTTCAAAACAGCTGGGAGATGTTTTAGAGTGAGCAGGGGCAACTTAACGAAACCCTCAGGACCAGCCTAACTGCACAACGTAGTCAGACCCTTCCTTGCCCCAACCTGCCGGGAGCAGTGTCCCTCAGCCCTACCTCCCTACTCCAGTAGTCTCTTTTGCAAATAAACTGCCTTTCCACCTTCGGGGGTTTCTTTTTTTCTGCCTCAGTTCAGGGTGAGGCTAAGGAAACCATGCACCCAGTGGGCTTGCCAGGCTGGTCCAGACATCTCGCCAGTATTTACAGAGAAAACCCAGCTGAGTACCCCAATATAGGTCCCTTCTCTCCTCTCGGGGTACCCTTCCTCACTCTGGCCAGTGTTAGGCTGCTGAAGGCTGATCAGGAAGGGCACAGAAGGGTTTCTGGAGCGCCACAGTAGACCTGGCTTCCTTCAGGACATCAGTTATTCTGCCATAGGTCTGCCCAGAGACGCGGTCTTCCAGGCAGCATGAGGAGACAGATGTCTCCTAATCCCTCTAGGCCTGTTTCTAATGGTGGGTTGCTCTTTCTGTCACTCAAAGACAGGGCAACCCCTGAAAGAATTTCTGAAAAGCTGCCCGACTCCAAAGGGTTCGGTCTATTCCCTCATTTCTCAGATCACACATCCTCACTCGGGAGGCAACATCCACTGACCAACCGATCCACGGCACACCACGGCGCCGCGGGACTGGGGTGAGGAAAGGGGCCTCAGGTAGTCAAGACCACGACCCGGGGAGTATTTGCCTCCTCCCGCCCCCCACAGAGCAAGCAGCAGGACGGCCGCGGGCCCGTGGCGTCGGCGGGTGGCCCTGAGTCCCAGCCACCAGAGGGAGCCCAGCGAGCGGGCTGAGGGGGACGCGCCTTCCGCCTGCGCGCGCCTTCCGCGTGGCAGCCGCCCTCCCTCTTTGTCTCCCCGCCTCCCGGATAACCGGCTGCTGGCGGGAAGCCGGGCTCGCTCGCTGAGGAGCAATAGCGGGGGCGACGCGGGACGTCTTGACGCTTGCTCAAAGGAAGGAGCCGAGGCTTCGACAGTGCTTTTCGCAGGCGGCCGGCGGCGGCTCCGGCGCGGGTTTATAAACAGTCTGCGCTCGCTCCCGCCCCTCCCGTCAGCCCCTGGGCGGTGCCGGCGGCCGTGCCTGGCCGAGCCTCTGGCCCGGAGCCCGGGAGGGCCCTCTGGGGACCCGGACTGAGGGATGGAGAGAGGGGAGGGGGCAGAGGGTGGTGGCGCGGGAGCCTCCTTCCTCCTCAGGCTTTCCTCTGTTCCCAGCCCCACACAGCCCCTTCACTCCAAGGCCCAGGATTTCTTCCCCTTTATAATAAATTAAGGAATCTTCAGCGCCTACTAGGTCGTAGGACAAGGGGAAGCCAGGTTTGTGGCATCATGTCCTTGGTAAGAACCACAGCCCTCGGGCAGGTGACACAGGCTGGCTCCACTATCATAGTGCCCTGGTCTCACATCTACAGAGTCCGGATGGCCACAGGGTAGAGCAGGGACATGTGTTCCGCCCCCTTTATGGGCAGCTTGCGGCTGGCATAGTGGTGCACGATTTCAGGGACGCTGCTGAAGGGTGGGCTGTTCTGGCCCAACACGTACTTGTGTTCCTTAGTCCGGGACAGCTTCATGTGCATGAAGCCCTGACTGCTCCTGGGAAGAGGAAGAGATCCTGGTGACCAGGGGTTCTTCCCAGCCCCGTACTTCCACCTCCTCCCAACCCCAGCAAATGTGGTTCCAAAGCCAGCTTCAAGTGGGAGGTGAATACGGATGGGGTGGGGTGGGGTGGGGGGCTGAGTAGGTAGCTCACACCGGCTTTGTGGTGAGAATACTGGGTGTGCCAAGGATGTGTGTATGGTGAGTGTACAGGGTGTGTGCCGGTGAGGAGTGCGGTGACCAGCGCCCTCCAGTTCTGTGATCTCAGTCCATCAGCCTGTGGCCAATTGGGGCCAGCTCAACCTTACCTTGGTTGGTTTTAAAGACGGGCGCAGGTAAGTGAGGTTAGCCTCAAATTTGCTAAATAATCAAAGGGACCTCAAACCTCTGATCCTCCTGTCTCCACTTCTTGATTACAGGTGTGTGCCAGTTTATAGGGTGCTGAGGACTGAGTCCAGGGCTTTGTCTATGCTAGGCACGCACTCTACCAACTAAACTGCAGGGCCACCCTTACCCTCAGCTTTCTTGAGCTATATGGCAGCACCTGTGAGGGATGCCCCTGGCAGCAGGGAGAGGATGCAGGTGGGACAGTCAAGCCAGTATTTGTTGGAGCTCTCCTTTGCAAAGTGTGAGGAGGGGACTGCACTCTACTTGGATCTCATACTAAGCTCTCAGTTCAGCCTGCCAGCCCTGCAGGCCTAGAGTGACATTATCTGGAGGCTCTGTTACCCAGAGTGAGGCAGGCTAGAGAGAGATCACAGAGCTGGGGGGCTTGGGGAGGGGGTGAGAGGAAAGGCAAGCCCCTCACCCTGGAGTCTGATTGAAGCCTCTTGCCAGCAAAGCAGCAAGAATTCTTGCACAATTGACATCTGCTGTAAAGGCGGCTGACACAGAAGTAATATTGCTTTCAAATATAGAAATGTTATGTTAAAGTAGCAATGAGCAGGTAGGTCTTACGGCCTGAATGTGTAAGCCCTTGGGGAAGGCCTCGTTCCTTTTCCTATGGTTTGATTAAAAATTGTAGGGAAAAAAACCAAAAATTACCCAAAACCCTGTTTACAGCAAAGATATTCCACCTTCCTATATTCCTGTGGGTTAAACTTTTACCTTAGTGATAGTAATCCTATCAGGAGCTCACCAAGATAAGACGGTAACTTCAGACACAAATCCCACACAAAATTATAGTTAAAAAAAAAAAAGCAAAAGAATATGAGCTGTACCCTCTCCCCTCAGCAGCCTGTATGCACACTTGAGTATATCCTATTTTTCTTCTGAGCATATCTTTTGTTCCTCATGCTTAAATCATATATTGAAATAACTTTAACTAAAATCCCCCAACTTTACTTCATAAATTGGCTAGTACCGAAATTCTTTTGGTATCAAAGTCACCAATCCTGTCTTGGCCTGAGTTAAGATCCCCAGAACTCTTGCGGAATCCAAGCTGTTGAGGATGACAGTGAAACACTGGATCTCTTTTACCTGTGCCCCAAAATGCTGCCTCTCCATCTCCCTGAACAACCCAGAAAATCAGTACTAGCTAGCCCTCTGCCTTCCAGACAGAGACCCATTGAGCAAAGTTCCACCCAGCTCTCAAACGCCCCCCCACCCCACATTAGAAAGTATAGGGGTGAGGCACTCAGCAAGAGCAATTGTCCAGACTCCACAGGCCTGGTTTGCCAAGCCCTGGGTCTGTAACTTACCCACAGGCATGGGGTAAGGGATGTTTGGTAGAGCACCAAAGTCTATTTGCCTACTCTCACCCTGAGCCCAGAGGAGCAAGAAGAGAGCTTGGAGGCCTATGTGTGGGAAACAGGACCAGTGAGAGCCTGTTATGGAATATTTATACACTACTGTCGTAACTGGTGCATTAAAAAGCTGAACAGCCAATAGCTAGGCAGGAGAGACAGGCAGGACTTCTAGGCAGAGAGAGGATGCTGGGAAGAAGGTGGAGTCACCAGCTCATGGAGGAAGCAGGATGGGCAGTGCAGAGTAAAGGTCACCAAGCCACATAAAGGAATGTAGATTAAGGGCTGGACAGATAGCTTGGCGGTTGAAAGCACTGGCTGTTCTTCCAGAGGACCTGGGTTCAATTCCCAACATCCATCCACATGGCAGCTCACAACTGGTGTCCAGGGATCTGAAAGCTCCACACCAATGCACATAAAATAAAGTTTTTTTAAAAAAAGAATGTAGATTCAAAGATATGGGTTAATTTAAGTTATAAGAACCAGTTAGGAACAAGCCTAAGTTAAGACCAGGCTTTCCTAATAAGTCTCTCTGTTGTTTTTTGTGAGCTGGTGGCCCTAAGAAAAGTCCATCTACAGGCTGCCTCCATTCTAACACCCTTGTACCAGAGGCGGGGTTGCCATATCTCATCGTTTGTCTCATCTACCTGTCACAAAAAAAAAAAAAAATCCCTTTGACCAGAGCTATAATACTGGGAAACAAGTAAGAAATTGAGAAGAAAACTGAAGAGAAGAAAGGGGTGGGGTAAAACTGGCCTAAGTCCACTCCTCTTGGGGTCTGGTTCCTGAAGTCTTACTTAGGAATCTGCTTGGGTGTGTATCACGATGTGGGGCCCTCTGTAGGTCTGAGATATGGTCTGGTGTGCACAGTGACCACACACGTCCTGAGGGAAGGAGCCAAGGGTATGATGAGGCCAGCATGGGTCTGTGGGCAATGGGGAGGTCGGGCAGTAAGCAGCAGCTCCCATGTGCTGTAGGAAGCAGTGTGGGCCCTGTCTTCTCTCACCCTTCCCACAATCCACTTGGGTATTTTCCCAAGGAACAGACTGGCTAAGAAAGGTATCGTGGCCACCGTCTGCATTACCAACCTCTGGAGGAGGGGCTATCTGTGTTTTCCAACCTCCAGGGACTAGTCCGAGGGTCCATTAAGACACAGCAAGGTCCTGTGGCTGTCTGGACAACCCCCCCTCAGGGGGTTGGGTGGGACCAGCTGGGCCACAGGGCTCAGGGCTGGCGAGGCTTTTTGAGGAAGCTGTTTAATTACCAGTGAAAGCCCTTCCATTAGGGAGAGAAGAGAAACCATAATTGTATTTCAGAGAAGCCATTTATATGCAAACGAGACCCTGGCAGACAGCCTGTGGGGCCAGATCTAGTCAGCTAGAGCAGGAGCAGGCGTCCGGGCCTGCCTTTTTATTCCCTAGACTAAGGTAGTCCCTCACCCTAGCTGCCCAGTTCCACTGCAAAGACCCAAATCTTGAGGGTGTCTCCCATTGAGCTGAAGAGTACCGGATTTCAGGCACGTGGTACCTGGTGAGGGATGGAACCCTGTCACTGAACAGCATGGTTCCTGAGGTCAGACTGAGCTAGGTCCTGGTTTTTGTGTCTTTCAAAACAGTCTCTAGGCTGGCCTGGAAATCCTGGGTGCGCGAAATCGTGCCTCAGCTTCCTGAGTAACTAAGACTAGTTACTCTCCACATGCCCAGCTTGGAGACTTAATTATTAGATGGTGACCTTGAGTAAGTAACAAAGCTCCTTGAATCTATTTCATCTGTATAAAAAGAGATTTATCAGCAGAGCGGTAGTTGATTTGGACATGGAATATATGCTAGGTGGTACGTGCCAAGAATTTCAACTATAATTTTAATAACAGTGCTCCACCTAAAGTTGTTGTAAATCAGACTTTTGACAAATGAATTTTTCCAACATCCTCTTTGGATTTTATAGCTTGTGGACTCCTGAATACAAGAGCTAGAAGAACCCATGATATTAGCTCATTCAGCAAGGGGAGCGTCTGAGGCCCAGAGAAGTTCACGGGTTTGTCAGTGGTTGCACAGCCAGCTTTATCAAAGCCCAGGGTAGAACTGAGGTCACTTTCCTCTCTTTGATACTTTTTCTGATCCCTTTCAGTGAACACGAATAATCTTAAATGTGTGCGTTTGTTCGAGGTGTAGCTGTATCAGCATTGAATGCTCGGGAGACAGTGGTGTGTGGCACTTCAGATGCTCCTGCGGTGCTGGGGGAGGTGAGTGGGACACCTCATGTGGAGCAGGCTATCCTGGGGAGAATGCCTGGCTGCTAAGAGCTGGCCATCCTACTACTGGAGAGCCTGGGAGTCTGAGTCTTGGCTGTGTAGAACTGCAAGCTGATGGAAAAGGAGGGCCCTATCTTGGTCACCTCTTCCTCGCCCCTCACACACAGAGTTCCTCACTCAGTGGAATGGCTTTGCACCTAGGTCTACCCCCCTCCCAAGACCTAGCCCCCACCTCACCCTGCTGACTACTTTAGGTAAAGCTCCTATACCTCCTGTCAGTGCTTCTACATATTAGGGTTTAACAATGATGACAATAATGATTTATTAAGAACTTAGCGTGGTGTTTAAGAACATGCTAGGTGCTAAGTAAAACACTAAGTCAAATGCTATTAAATCCTTCCCAATAAAATGGATCTTATTCAATCTTATCAAAGAAACAGAGGCCTCAAGAGATTGAGCAGCTAGTGACAGAAAGCTTCAAGTGCTTTTTCCTTGAAGTATAGGGGCTAAGGGTTCTCTGACATTTCAGGTTCCCCAGGGCCTGGGGTGGAGTGAGCAGATGTTCACAAGGCTTGTGGTTGTTCCCAGCATGGAGGGACCAGAAGAGACTGACTCCTCTTCTGGGGGCAGGCTAGTGGGCCTCTACCCACGGCCATCCTTACTTACTTGAGGGAGAGAGAGAAATCATTCTTGCTGGTCTCACTGTTGCGCACCAGGTAGCTGGCCTCTTTGCACAGCCGAAGAAGGTTCTCGGCGTCTGTGCGGCTGATGGCCCCGTGGTACCAGCTGAGGATGAGAGAGGGGAAGGGGGGCATCTCTGCTGGGTCCCTCGCCGTCCAGGCCCACCCATTCTGGGTGTCCCTTGTGCCAGGAGGGGAGGAATAGGGAGGGAGTCCCCAGTGGACACAGACACTCACACCTGGTTTTCCAGAGGCAGTGCTGGATCTGTCCACTCCCCTAGAGGGCTGCTGGGCTCCACGCCTAGGGACTTGGCTGACTTGGGGTTACCAGCAGAAAGCCGGGGAGGTAGCCGCCCCTTCTCCTCCCGGCCAGGTGACAGGCAGTTCTTCTCCGATCCTTCAAACTGGGCTGTAAGAAACATACTGGCCATTGACTCGGAGGTCCCTGGAGACAGAGCCCTCTCCAACAGCCAGTTCCCCACCTTACTTCTTTCAAGTCCCCACATGGGCCAAAGACATAGTCTGGGAGGGCACGCTCACTGGCCTGTCTGCCTGACTCCAGGGACAGAATCCTGAGCCACTATGGGGTGAGGGGTGTAATAGTCGTGAGCCACAGCAGGGCCCTCTGGGGCCTCCCCGTATCCACAATGGCAGGCGAGGGAGGACAGAACATGAGAAACCACTTAAGCTTCTTCCCTCCGCTGCCTGCCTTCTCTTCTCCCATCCCCCTCAGGGTGGCTTCAGTGTTGAGAATACTGTTTCTTTCTCCTCCTCAGAGTTCATTACCGTTCCCCAAATCGCCTTGCCAAGCCATTCTGTAGAAATGACTTATTGATCTGAGAACAATTATCTGATTCCCCTTGGTGCCATCCTGACAGGCTAATCCTGTCCAAAGCCGCCAGCCCGCCGGCCCCTCTCCACCCAAGGTCGCTGCCCACCGCGTTCCCTCCCCCATCCATAGAAGCACAGGGTCTAGCATCTCCAGAGCAGGGCAGCCTGAGAGCTAAATCAGCTCAAGGGGACCCCCAGTGGGTCCCATGCCCACAGGTACACATACACAGGTGACTCTCTCTCTAGCCTACATTTACAAACTATCTACAAAGTCTCATGCACAGTGTGCAACAGAGGCTGATGTCTAGACACACACACACTCCCCCCACACCCTTGGGTGTTCATTCTGGGCAAAGCTGGATGTAGAAGTTAATGCCCCCCTGCCCCGCGACAGACCGAGGCTCTTTCTCCTTCTAGCTCTTGAATGAATGACTATCTTATTTCCTCCAGTCACTAGAGGTGAGCATCTCCATTGCCGGCACTTCCCGCACCTCACAAACACCTGCCTTAGCAGGCAAAGCTCCACCCAAAGAGAACATAAATTATAAAACAATGGTTTCCTCTGTATTTAGACAGAGTTCCACACTCTATAGCCCAGGCTGGCCTGGAACTATGTAGCAGCTCAGCGTGGCCTCAAACTCAAGGCAGTCCTCCTGTCTCAGCCTCCTTATAGCTGACAATAGTGGATTTTTGTGGCACAGTGCAGAACTTACTAGGAAAGTGCCTTTGTTAAAAGACCATGCATACAGCTCTAGGGAGAGAGGGATGGGCACTTTCGTTCTCTCTCCAGGAAAAGGGGAACTCTTCCAACCCACACCCACAGGGTCTAAAGGATAAAGGACCTATCACCCTGGCCACAAGTCCCCAAAGGACCCACCGCTGCTGTCCTCCAGGCTGGGCTCTGGGAGGGGTGAAGCTGGACCGGAGATGTCCCTGTCCCCGTCAGGCAGGGAGGGGCTGCTGTCCAGCTGTCCCACAGGCGGAGGCCAAGGTAGGTCTTTGATGACCTTTATGTCAACTGGAGCCAGCAGCAGAAGGGAGAAGAGAAAGAGACAGTGACAGAGACAGAGAGAGGCAGACGTTGAGACACCAAAATGCAGAGGTAAGATACACACAGCCTAGAAAGGAGGAGGGCAGAGGCAGAGGCAACACTGGAGGCAGAAGAGGACTCTGAGGGCCTGGCAAGGCCAGTACTAGACCAGCCTTGCCTGGTAAGAAAAAGGTGAGGATCTTGAGTGGCAAACAGGAAGGCACAGGATCTTGCTCCATTGGTCCTAATCTTCCACCCCTTACTAGCTTCCAGTTCCAGGGACCAAGAAGACCGGGAGAGTGGAAACATGGGCACAGGAGCTGCCCACACTTCCCAGGACCACACCCAGTTCCCCGACACCCCTTGTCTCCTTTTCTCTCCTAACCCGCAGCCTGGGAACTGGCAGACCCCAAGACGGGCAAAGCCTCGGGGTATCTGGAATACTCAGACTTGGGGCAGATGATTTTTCGTGAAACCTAATTCTCCTCTTCCCAGTCCTGAGAAGAGTGGCGCCACCAGCAGCAGCAGGACCACTAACGAGGCTTCCTAATGATGAACATAGATTTTCCCATTAAGCAATCCAAACAGTATTGATTCTCCAAGGAGACCTCTGGAGATAAATGGCCCATCCTTGATGGGTGTGTGCTTTACAGGAAGCAAAGCAGAAACCTGTGGTTTCCCAGTCTGGCTGCCAGGGTGGGGAGGGGAGGGCAGAGCTGAGGGCTGGATGCAGGATGAGCTGTCTCTGTGAGTGTGTGTGTGTGTGTGTGCGCGCAGGGACATGGAAGCAGGAATGAAATGTAATGGCATCTAAGCCCTCAAGATTCAGGCTGTCTCCCAATTCCAGGCCCTTGCTCCACCCATCTCAGACTGCCAATATGCACGTTTCCATGGTGGACTTGGGCCTGGGACATTGGTGTGGTTGGGACAGGAGAAACCTGATCTTCAGTTAGCAACCTCACAGCCTCCATCTGTAGCCCAGAATTGCCCTTGGAGCCAGACACCCTTGCCATGGCAGGGCCTACCACTGAAGACACAGCCCCAGAATCCATGTTATATACACATCGATTTTCATCATTTGAAGTGTTAAATACCCTCTTTGTCAAATATATGCCACAAGTTTCATAATTCTGTATTAGAATTTATTTTTATCCAAATCCCCAAAGGTAGTTATAGCTCAAGCCTCTTGGCCTCGAAGACGTGAGATGTAGGAAAGCTTCTCTCTTCCCATACCCATGCCCTGCACACAGCGCTGCATCCACACTGCCCAAGTCCCAACCCCACACACAGAACTCAATCATCCTGCTCGAGAACTCCACTCCTAGACCTTGCTTGGCTCCCAGGGTCCACTCCTTCCATTCTGAGCCTGGGAAGTGCTCAGAGGCCCCAGCAGAGCTTCCCTCGCCAGCAAGACTCACCAGCGAAGGCTTTGGAAATCCGTTCCTTCTTCCACTCCCAGGGCTGGTCATACTCTTCTGGAGGCCTCTCATCATCCTCTGGCAGGCGGGATTCCCTGGGCCAGGGAGTCCCCTCAGCTTCTGGGCTGCCCCCCTCATCCTCTGGTTCATAGGGTGTGTCATAGAGAGGTAGGGGGTGGGCTGCAGTCTCCTTAGAACCCCGGATCTCTGCCAGGGCAAAAAGGAGAGACGTAGTGAGTAAGCTCAACCCTGGCCATCTCGGGTAGTATTTGTTCAGAGCCAATGCGCTGGTGCTAGGGGAACTCAGCCATCGCAAATCCTGGTCCCGCACCCTTGAAACATTTCCAGGGCTCTCAAAGCATGAGACCCAGGGGAGGAGGTGGCAGGTAAAAGATAGGAGAAGGATCCCAGGATGGCCAGCCAGAACTGGGAACCTGAAGTGGGCATGTGAAGGAAACCGAGGCACAGTCCTCCTCTAGTCCATCTCTTCCTTAGTGCCCAGCTCCATTTACTTATTAATTCCCACTTCTGTTCTAATTGAAATAATCACAATCAGGAAATCCTCTGTTGCTCATATACCTTGGGCCTCTCCTCGTCTTCAAAGTTTCCCTTTCGACAGTCGGTGTCATCCACTGGCTTCTCTCCCTCCCACTGCTCTTTTCTCCTGGATCCTCTCTTGGCCTCTGTCCCCAAGCCCAGGTCTCACTTCTTCCTACCCTGACTTCTGAACTGTTTGCCCAGACTTACAGCACCACTGTGTGTGGTGTTCTGGTCCTCTTCGAATAGCTGTTAACAATGCTTGGTTCTGACAACAGCTCCCTACCTTCTCCAGAGCTTAGGAAATCATTTTGGGATCACTGACCCAAATCTGATAATTAAAAAAAAAAGCTCCAGAGCTAACTTGCCACAAAAAAATGTGTATTCTAGGACTGGGATTGAATCTCAGTGGTAGAACACTTGCTTAGCATGCATGAGGCCTAGGTTCAATGCCCAGTATCATCTCCTTCCCCCAGGCCCCACTGCCCTGAAAGAAAAATGCACACTTGAGCACTTTCATTTCCACATATAATTCCAGGACACTTGTGGCATGGTTCAGGCCATCATCTCTCAGACCTAAACAGGGTAGCGCTTTTACTTTCTCCACTTCCGGTCACTACAATGTTCCCCCTTGGGCCTGACCCTACCGCATCCTTTGCTTTTTTAGATGTACTTTGTTTTTAAGCACGTGTATGTGTCTGTCTGGACGCAGGTTTGTGCATATGAGAGAAGGTGGTCACAGAGAGGTGTTGTGTCCCCTGGAGCTGGAGTCACAGGCTGTTGTGAGTCACCAGATATGGGTGCTGGGAAATCACTCAGGTCCTCTGCAAGAGCAGTCTGTGAGCTTAACCACTGCGCCATCTTTCTGGCTGAAATCTCATCTGCTCACGGCCAATACCTCATGACTTTCAACCTCACCTCTCCATATCTAGACTTTTTTTAAAAAAAGATTTATTTATTTATTTGTTATGTATGCAACATTCCACGTATGCCTGCACACCAGAAGAAGGCACCAGATCCCATTTCGGATGGTTGTGAGCCACCATGTGGTTGCTGGGAATTGAACTCACGACCTCTGGAAGAGCAGTAAGTGCTCTTAACCTCTGAGCCATCTCTCCAGCCCCCATATCTAGACTTTTACTTGGACAAACCTCCACTTTTCAGGCTTGGGTTTCCAGGGTTCACTAAAATAAGCATCATGGGGTGACACTCTGTCCCTTCACCCATCGCTAACAAGGAGGAGGGCAGAGCAGCTCATCTGATTGGCCAGCTCTGCCTTCTTGCAGACACACAGTAAAATCAGTCCTTTTCCGTCCATGCAGTGAGAAGCATGCCCCTGTGCAGAGGCAACAACCACCCAGTGCCCCCAAGCCTGAATGGGCAAGTTTGACTCTTGAAAAGTACAAGAAACCCATTGTGCTAATATTACTAAGTTATGTTCTTTGATCAACTTTATCAGTAATAAAGTTGACATCTTAATCTCCATTAGCCCTTTCGTTAATCTTATTTCTTAATTATTTCCTCTAAGGAGAAGAAGAAAGAATTTTTAGTTACTTGCTCCTCAGAACCCAAACAACTGGGCAGGGCATGGTGGTGCATGCCTGTAATCACAGCACTTGGGAGGTGAGGACAGAGGGTTGCAGTAAATCCAAGGCCAGCCTGGGCTACATAAGAAGTTCCAGGCCAGCTTGGACTACGTAGTGACACCATGTCTCATAAGAACAACCAAAACCACACAACATCAGGAAGCAACAAACCCAACCACTTCTGAAATAGCTTGCTAATTCAACTTTACAATAGGCAGCTCTTCTCGTCCATTCTGTATACACGGCCTCAGAACTCCCCTTAAATGCCATGCTAATCCTGCTTCTTTCTTTCAGCACAAGTCCAAACTCTTCACTAACCTCTGCATTCTTCTTGGTCTCCCGAACCAGCACTTCTCTTGGCTCACCCTCGTTCTCTGGTCACCCCTCCCTGACTCTTTCCCGGGGTCATCCCGTGGCCACTGTTCCCCAAGGGCGGGTCTGACTCAATTCTTTCTTCTCCAACTCTGAAATACTTGCTCCACACCATGACACCTAATGCATCGACATTTTCAACTGCCGTTAGTGTTTCTCTTTGATAGTGTCAGTTCAAACGCATCACACTTCCAAAGGCCGCTGACTGACTCTTTTGGGGAGGTCTGACTTGATTGATACCATCACCCTGCCCCTCCTCTCTCCAGTGCTTCTACCGGATCTTTGCTTTCAAGGCTTTTTCTATGGCCTCGGGTGTCACACCGTATTCCTTCTCTTCCAAAATGACTGTCCTGAAGGTCCTGGCCACATTCCTGAGGACCTGGCACAGGCTTTTTCCCTATTTTCCGGGGACTACAGGACCAGTCCTTACATTTGTATTGGAGAGTCAAGGCCTCAGGAAGCATCTCCCTCATCCTCAGTACTTACCAGCCATCATCTTTTGGGCTTCATAAGGCTCCATGTAGCCATCATTTTCAGGGACCTTCTCTGGAGCAACTGAAGTTCCTCCTGAGCCTTCGGCAGTCTCCTGAACATCAAACGGGTCTGCGTAGTCTTCTAGGATTGCCAACTACAGGAGTCGGCAAAGAAAAGGAGGCTCAGACAAGGGCAGGCCGCTCCGCTCCCCAGGTAGAGACGGGGTTCTTTCTTGCCTGCTAACTTTCTGCCTTGTGGTCATCTCCTAGGCTAAACAGCCAGCAGGCAGTGACTGAATCTTGGGCATTTATCTTAAGGTCCAAGCTGGACAACAGCCTATCCACACAGTGGCCCAACAGAGAGGACTCAAAAGCACTGCTCACAAATGTGTTGCTGGGACAACTGTTTCCAAAAAGAGCTGGAAGGGCAGAGCAGCGAGGCAACAGAGATTAGTGCAGTGCAGTCTGCCACTCTTCAGACGTTCAATGAAGAAACAGTCAACCTTGAAGAAAATAAAGCAGTTGGTGCAGCCCGAGCCTGTAATCCCAGCACTCAGAAGGCAGAGGCGGGTGGAACTTTGGGAGTTCGAGGCCACCCTGGCCTACACAGCGAATACCAAGCCAGCCAGAGTTAAGTGATAAGTCCCTGTCTCAAACAAAACAAGGAAAGAAAGCAGAGACATCACTCTGCCGCCATTCTGTTGTTTGAGCCTTATCATGTCCTTGTCATGTGTGTATCTTACACTCTCTCTGAAGAAACTGGAGCACAGCTGGGTAGGGAACACACCCCAAACCATTCAAAATTGGAACTCTTGCTGTTTGTGCACAGGGCTATCAACCTATAGCCAGTGGTCTTCTCAGGCTCCTGGGAAAGAACTGCCTTGGGGCACCCTGGGACACTACAGAACCCCTGAGTTCCCAGAGACCAGGCTAGAGAAAGCCGGTCTTGGCTTTCCATTTCCCCAGCTGCCCACCTCTGTCACATACAGTGGTTAGCCATCAACCTTCTCCCAGTAACAGCGGATGAACTTGAGACACTCAGGGCAGGGTAGGGCTGAGGAAGATAGAGTTTTTCTCCAAACTGGGCAGGAGAAGGTAGGACTCACCAAGCCAGACCCTGGAGCACTGCACCACTCACTGGGTTACAGGTAGGTGACGTCAGAGGTGGCACAGAGAGAGGCCACTCCTGCATTTCACAAACTGAAGCCTGGACTTCAGACCTGAGCTGGACCAGAGCAGTGAGAGCCAGCTGAGCCAGGTGGGCACCCTGCCCTCGGTGAAAGGACCTGGGAATGGGGACCCCCGGAAGGAGGAGATGGGAAAAGAACCAATCCTACCCCATGCACCCCTCTGGCTGTTCCTCTGACCCCATCTGGCCCACCTACAGGTTTCTGAGGTTGTCCCAATGGCTGCCTCACTCTTATTCTTGGGTCTTTACTACTACCTTGTTTCAGTCTGGCCCTCAACTCCAACACTTCCTTTCATACCTGCCTGCTTGGAGTAGGTCACAGCAACCCGTCAGTACTCCAAGCCATCTGCTAGCCTAGAACTCTTACTTTCTTTTTTTTTTTTTTGTCTCTAGCTCCAATAAGCAACCAAGAGGCACTAGAAAAATCTTTCTATTGTATCACCATCACCTTAACCCTTATGTCCTCCTTTCTCCAGGAAACAGAGCAATCTGTTCGAACCCATCACACAACTCCCCAGCTTTTTTCTCCCAGGCCAGTGGCACCAACAGGATTATCCACTGCTCACTGCTGGCAACTCTGCCAGTCAGCATACAGCATCAGCACCTGTGTGACAGCTGCTCAACACACATCTGCGGCACCTGACGCATTCTCCTTAAACCTTACAATAAGCAGATCTCCTGTGTTCTGAGGAAAACGTTCAAGGTTCCACTTTGGTCTTTGGACCACAGCTCTGAAAGCACGAGGGTCATTTTAGTCAATGGTTTCCTCCCTGCCTGGAACACCTTCCTACTCTGGCCAATCCTTACTCACTTTTCTCCCCTCAGAAGGCTCTTCCATGCTTCTCCAGGCCTGTGAGGTACCTCCTTCCTGGGGTTGATCGCTTTGTGTGCCAAATGCTTGTTTTACTGGGTATCTTCAGACAGAATGGGCACTTCCAGGGGGCAGGACCCACATTTGCAACTAAACACCCCAGGAACTGAAAGCTCTCAGGAAATCATGTTAAGTCCATCTGATAAGATGAGAGGGAAGGATGGAAGCGCTCTTCCCTGATTGATTTTGAAGAGGGAGAAGACATGAGCCTAGGTAAAGTACGGTCAGAATGGAGGACCAAGTCCCTCTAAACAAGACTGGGTCCTAACAAGCTTCGCTGTGAGGTCAAGCCCTCAACACCCTTCCTGGGGCCCCATTTCAGAACCCTTCCAGGCCTCCCCTCTGCAAGCCTGGTTAGAATTACACACAGTTGCTTCTCCCTGGAGTCCTGACCCCTCCCAGGCTGGTGTGCGCCTCCCCAGCGCCAGCTGACAGTGCCTGTGGGCAACCAGGTGGCAGCTCAATGGCTCCTCTGTTCCACTCCTGGCTCCACACCCTGCTCTGGGAAGCCCCGACCCCCACCCTGGGCTGGAGCATCCAGAGGGCTACCCACGAAGCCCGAAACAGGAATGGCAGCAGAGTCACCAGCTGGGAAGGCTGGCAGGACTGGTACCCACTCTGGGCACAGAAAATTCCAGTTAGAGCCCAGGCCTGCTTGCCCAGTGCCTGTGTCTACAGGGGGATAAACTGCTTACAGAAAAACTGTCCCTGCAGACCATGTGTGGCCTACTATGGTTTGTTGTTCGTGGCCCCTGAACCCCTCTGATATGCCTACTGTTCTGCCCAATACCCATCCCAGGCCCCAGCACACAGTAGATACTGAATTCATATTTACTAGAGTGCCTTCATAGGCTTCTATCCTAGAAGTGATACCATTATAACTAGTGATGCCACCCCCACCCCAGGAGTGGCCTGCGTGACCAGTGGCAGTGGGAGGATCAGGCACACTGGACAGTCTACTTCTGAATAGGGATCAAAGCCTTTGGCTCAAGGGCAGATGGGAGGAACTGCCAGGTGGGGCACTGGAAAGGCGCCTGACACAAAGGTGATATTGAAACACATAGCCTCTGTTCTAGCCGGCATGCCACTGAAATGCTGAACCATTTCCCAACAAAGAGGTAAAGCAGGTGCTACTCAAAGGGCCCTGTGTCACTCCCTGCTCTCTGCTGCCATCCGGTAGGCTGTCTCTAGGACCCTGCCACTGTTCAGCTGGGCAGAGGCCCTCCCAGAGCAGCTGTGAGCCTTTCCATCTCCTTCCTGCCCACACCTCTCCAAGGCAGCTAACAGGCCCACCACCTGCTTCCATCTCCCATTCCGAAGCTGGACCTCCCCATGGGTTTCCGGGATTGTGGAACAGGTACTTTGGGGACTTCAGAGTTCCCAAACTCTCTCATTGCTTATTTCCTCCATGGCTTCAAGCTTATATTTAGTGCCTTTTTCACAGGCATTTCCATGTTTTAGGTTTATATTTTAGTTTAGGGGCTGGGGACATAGCTCAATGACAAGAGCCATTTGCTTAGCTTTATAAGACCAGCCCCCACGAGCTCAACCTTTTGCAATGGACAAACAAACAAAAACACTTGCCTGTTTTAGTATCTCCCCAACGTATTTACATCACTGAACACCTATGAACTGATCAGTGTGGTTAACAGTACACTACTTACTTCTCTGAGGTCAAACATCTGTCCCTGCTGCTCCCACTTACTCTGATACCTTCTCCTATTGTACACGCCTGGGAAATGCCAGCATAAAGCACAGGGGTCATTTCCCCCTTTCTAATCATAAAAGCAATGCCATACTTAAAAAACACTCAAGCACCACAGACATGTGGCTGACACCACCAACCCTTTAAGGCCCTGGGGTATGTCATGTCTGTGTTCACTTCAAGACAGTCCCACCAGGGCTAGACCCTAGTCCCCGGGAAACAGTGACTTCAGCCCTGAACTCCATCATCCCTTCTCTAAGAGTCTCACAGTGCTAGTCAGCAAACGCTGCAGGAATACCACTTCTCTGCTAGGTACCCATGGCAGGTGCTGAGGGCCCAGGCGTGGGGCTCGGTCCAGAGTCCCGCTGTGTTATAAACTTCAGGGCTATGTCTTGTTGGCTGAGAAGCCCTGAAAGTGGGACTCAACATCCCTGTGCTTCGGTTCCCTACGTACAACACAGGGGCAGATTCTCTCTTATAGGGTTGCTATAAATACTAACTGGTCCAGTACAAGTTAGCTGCTGGAAAATGGCACCAGGCACAAGACATATGTTCAGTAAATGCCAGTCACTGTATTAAGGACAAAGAATTCAATTTTTGGGGTCCCCCAGGAGCTCATACTGATAGACAGAAAGTAAGTTCTAGGAAAGCGAAGCATCTGGAGGTGTGCTGGAATTACCCACAAGCCCAGAGCATGCAGGAGTCAGGCCCCATCTTTGCTCTTACACAATGTCAGGTATGGAGTGAGGACAGGTAGAATGGGTGCAGGAGGCACCCTCTAAGGACTCGGCCCCAGTCAGGACTGGCTTAGCTTAGGCAGCTTTCTTTCCCCAGACACAAGCAACGGCTCAGCTGTTGCCAGCTCTCAAAAGGCAGGGTGCAAGGGCTGAGATGCTGACCAAGTCACTCCCTGGCCACCCCATCTCCTAGACATCTGGTACCACAGGCCAACCCCACGGTCCATCAGCAGCCACATTCTTCAGCCATCATTGATGCGCCAGTGATAACACAGACAAGCAGCCCAGGGCTGGTCTAACTGGGCCACAGAAGTCCCTCCCCGGACTCCTCCCTCTGCCATGACTTTCCCCCTTTATCTCCAACACAGAACAAGCACGGGATAAGGTGACCAGACTCCCACACTCTGTGAAGGCATCTTATGGGGAAAAAAAACGAAAGAGAAAAACCTCAAAAGGAAAAAAAAATACAAGGAACAGGTGTCCTTCTCAGCACCTAGGCCAGTGTCACATAAGCACACTACACTCGAACACTGGCTAAGAGTGGTCCTACGCTAACATCAGGACAGGAATGCCTTGCTGGAATACAGATACCTCCAGCCTCACTTTACTCTTCCTGCTTGTCCACTCCTCTCTAAAAGAGGCCTATGTAAATCTGTGACATACATTCGTTACTAAAAGTCCTCAATACTGGGGCTAGTAAACTGGCCCAGGGAGTAAAGGTTCCTGTCACCAAACCTATCTCAGTTTGATCCCTGTGACCCACATGGAAGGAGGAGAGAATGGACTCCCAGAAATTCCTCTGACATTCCCATGTGTGTCTGCATGTGAGCACACATGCAATATGCCTAAGTGTTTATATTTTTAAAAAGCTTCTCAGTATAGGGCTACAAATACAGTGCAGTAGTTAAAGGCACACACTCCTCTTGAAAAAAAAACCTGGATTTGGTTCTCAGCATCCACATCTGGTCGCTCACAACCTCCTGTACCTACAGTTCCCTGGAGATCTGATGCCCTCTTCTGGCCTCCAAGGGCCCTGCATTCACATACACAAAGCCATAAACAAATACATATAAACATATATACATATTTTTTAAAACTGTTAATGAACTCTTTTTTAGAAGTTTTCAATACTACCTTGAGGGGCTAAAAACTCCTGGAAAAAATTTGAGAGCTATGAGCCTTTCTCCATAAAAGTGAGAAATATCTACAGACAATGTCTGGGGACTCAAGAGCCCTAGGGTCTTACCCATGAGTTAAGAATATGAGGCCTGGTTTCAATATGGGGCACCTGTTCCATTACCCATGCCAGGTCTCACCTGTTATTGGCATCACAGAGGACACACAGCAGATGTGATAGGCAACCCAGCCTTCATTCAATCATAGCCCATCCCCTTTCCCCAATTACATCATGTTTTTTCTGCTGAAGCTCGGAGAACAGTGAACAAACGAAGAGGAGGCCCAACACGCTGGTCCTTCTGCCAGAGCAAAGCCTGGAGGTGGGACGAGGGCCCAGCACCAGAGGGAGTTATTCTGGGGGCCATCTGGCCATGCCCTAGCTGCCGGTTGCAGGGTGTAGATCTTGCTGTTCCCACACCTGCCCTGCTAGGCCTGGCCAGATGGTCAGCTCTGTGCCTCTGCCAATTATACCAGTGGGTTTCAGGGTGGGCTGGCAGCCAGAGAGCCCTGCATAGGAAGAAGGCTAACAAACCCCTGCGACCTCAGGACCCTGTCCAGATCCCCATTCCCTCCTGCCTCCTCATGCTGTGGGCTCCTTGGCTTCTCTGGCCTAGTGTAGAAGCACCTCTACCCATTTCATCCAGTCTCAGGATACAACAGCCCCTCTTGGAGCATTCTGGCACCTCTTTCTGCCAGCCAAGGAGCGCTGCAGAGCTGACAAGAGGAAGGAAGCAACCATACAGTCTGGAAACAGCAGCTCAGTGGGAGCAGAGGGCCAGAGGTGGCACTGTGCATGTAGGCCCCGGGGGTGTCTGAGGACTTGGTTTAGGGTAAGAGCTCAGGGAAGACCTTGTTGTACCTAGCTTTTCCCAGGGAAGACTCTGGGATCTCTCAAGGTTTATTCCTAGATGGTGGGGAGTTGATTGCTCTCTGAATAATGAGAAGCCCGAGGTCAGCCCCTGGGACAGCTCAGATGGCACATCTTTGATCCCTTTATCACACCCACCGAAGAAAGCACAGATTGTGTGTCGCTCCTGGGAGAGCCTGTTGGATTTCATTCCGGTCTCTGTGGCTGGCTGACAAGAGAATCAAACACCTCTTGTGTGTGTGCCCCCTCCCCCAGGTCTGAACAACCCACAGATCAGAACTGACCCAACTGACGCCTGGATGGTCTTAACAAGAAGGCTCTAAGGGTCTGTACGTGTGGCTATGGCTACCTTGGAGGTTTCTTGGAGAAAGTGGAAGAACTGTCTTGGAAATTCCTGACACTTAGGCCACCCTGAGAATGGACAGATACCATTTCAGGACATTTTGTCAGACACTTCAGAGACAAGAGAAATGAAGAAAAAAAGCAGACCTATCCTGGAAGAACCCACAGCCTAGTGGGCAGCCTGTTAGGTCATTCTAAGCCACTACAGGGAGGAAAATAGCCAAGGACAGCTTAGGCCACGGGCCAACAGCCAGTGGCCAAAGAGGAGGAGACTAACTGGTCAGTGGGGAGGACAAGGCCTAGCTATTCCCCTCTACTTCATTGCCATACCACCATTGCACCATACAGCAGCAGGGGTAATTTGGAAAGAGACAGTACAGCCTGGGAGAAGTGCTCTTGAACCTCGCTTTACATCTTAGGATGCTGGGTCGGAATGGGCAGCCATGCTCTACGTAAAGAACTCTGGGGGGGGGGCGAGTCACACATCTGGGGCTCTTGACACATCTCTCTTATCCAGGAAGCCTCACTGGACAGTACTCTCTTGGCTGGAAACCCTAGTTCTGAAACCTGAGGATTCAGACATTAACTGTTCTCTAATCAGATAAAAATCTTCTCTGCTGAGGAGAGGTGAATAGGCCCCAGAGAGACTAGCTCTCAGACATGTGGAAGACAACAGAGCTGGGGGTGGCTCACAGTTACCATCTTCCAATTTAGGGATGGGGAACTACGGACGGCTGTCTATCCTGCAGGACAGGATAAAAGCGGAATTAAGAAAGAAGGCAGATGTCCTGGGAAACAAACTCTTTTCCCCTGAGCCTGCAGCTCCAAGAGAAGCTCCAGTCTCCCTCAGAATGGACCGAGGAAGAGGGAAACCAAGGGGAGATGGCCAAAGGACTTAGCTGCTCAGCCCTCACTGGGCAACAGGTCCTGACCACCAAGTATCCTCATACTGGGGGAACTGAAGGAGTGTGCCTGCACCCCGGGGGCGAGTTTCTTCGGCAAGAGCTGCACAATGCCCATCTTAACAGCTCACCCCTCTAACCTCATCGGGAAAGGCAAAGACCAGCACTTGCTGTCTTCACATAAGAAATCTCACTTTTCAGCTCCTTTCTGGGGCTTCAGACTGCGAGGATGCCTGGACTCCAGGACCGGGTGGGAGGAAGAAGAAAGGGGAGAGAAAGAGGAGGGGAAAGCTTTGTGCTGGTTCTGCCTTAGGGGGAAGAGTCAGAGATCAAAGGGCAGAGAAGCTGCTGCCCCATAGAGGGCACAAAGGCCATAAACCTGCAAAAGGGGGGGGGGATGCTTCTCAATGTCCGTTAGAAAAAGAGGCTCCAGGACCAAAGTGGAGAGGCTGCAAAGCTTAGCGTACCCATGAAGGAGGAGGTCACCAGTCCTGGGCTCTAACAGGAAACAGGGCAGTTTGGGGCTCAAATTAGTCGGTGGAGAATCTAACAAAGGGGTTAAAATCCGAGCCCCCGTGTCAACCAGAAATACTGACAGCTCAAGGCTGAGCACCCAGCCAAGCTGCCCCAGCCAAGCTACCTTTGTCCCTCTCCAAATCGCCAGACCTCAGACCACCACCCCTCCTGGCCACCCACGCCCCGCGCGCCACTCACCCTGTCGCTGCTGGCATGGGGTCCGGAGATCCGCTCCTCTGGAGGGGGCGCTGGGGGGCCGGGGGTTTCGACTCGAATGAGGCGGTGCGGGGGCGAGCCGTGGCGCGGGGGCGGAGTGGGGCCAGGGGCGGCGGGGGTGGAAAGGGCGGCAGACACGGACGAGCTCCCGGAGTAGGGGTCCTCAAAGTCGCGGTCACGCTGCAGCCTGTAGGCGGCCAGGATGTCCGGGGGCGGCGCAGGGGGCGCGGCGGGGCAGGGCGCTGGGGGGCGGTAGTCGGGCTCTGGGGGGGCGGGCTTGGCGCCCCCTCCGCCGCCGCCGCCGCCGCGAAAGCCAAGGTGTTCCCGCAGCCACTTTGCGACTCCGCCGCTGCCGCCCCCTCCCGGGCCAGCCCCCGCACCTCCAGCCCCGCGGCGAGATCCCCCGGGGCCGCCCCCGCCGCTGCCCTGCGCCCGCGGCCCGGGGCCGGAGCCCGGAGGAGGAGCTCCGCTCAGTAGCATGGGGTCCTCCCAACTGAGCGAGCTGACCGCGGGCGGCGGGGGCGGGGCGAGAGGAGGCGGAGTTGCGCCGGCGGGAGGGGCGGGGCTCGCAGTGACAAGAGGGGCGGGGCCTGCTGTCTAACGGGGACCGAGGACTAGAGAGAAGTGGATGGGAGACCGCGGGGTGCGGGGGTGCGACTGACGAGCCGAGGGAGACTCCGCCACGTGTCGCTGCGCGTGCTTCTGTGGGGCGCTCACTGTTCCCATCTGCTCTTCTTCTCCAGCTCCCACTTTGCGTCAGACGCAGAAAGACGAGCCCCCATGCACATCCCACCCATCTTATTCCTCCCCCTTCCCCCCCCCCCCCGCAAGCACAAGAGACTGGAAACAACACTCTTTAAGAAGAGCCTAGGAAGAAACTGTTCTTTTACTCCCTCGTTTTGTTCTATTACTCCCTCGTCTTGGGAGTCCCGCCTACCTCCTCCTACCCCTCAGCTCACACCCAAATGTAGGTTGCTTTTCTCTCCAGGCAAACTTCTCACATCGCATGTAATCAGTTCCCCCGGAGACACCCATTGCTCTGGTTTCCACATACACCCAGCCGCTTCACATGCTAACAACCTTCGCTCGCACAAATAATTCCCATCGATGGTCGCACCTGTCCCCAGCAGGCCCACTCAGCCCTGATGGTTGCACTGAAAGAGTTCTTGTGGAAATCCCTTAAGCTACGCCCCGGGTTTGTCAATCAGGTTAGAATAGAACAGACAAGAATAACAGAATAGAAACAGACAAGTCAATAAATCAAGTTGAGAAACAGTTGCAATGTTGTTTATCAACAGCCTCTTACACTCTCAGGGCTCCAACGCTGCTCTGAGGCCCAGGTGCTTGGCGTTTTGTCTTACAAACGAAGCAGAGTTTTGCAGCCCTAAAGCTAAGGCCAACAGGTTCCCCCCCCCCGTCCCGCCCCCACCCGGGAAACTGTCTGCTTTATCTCACCGTGGTACAGGCTCTGCACGCTGCCTCTGTGCCTCTCCAATTGCTCATGGTTGTTTTTGACATAGGGTAGGGTCTCATATTGTAGCTGACCAGGAATTCCCTATAAAAGCTCAGTTGGGTTTAAAGTAGCGATCCTCTGTTCCAGTCTCCAGAGAGCCTTGAGCTGATGGACTTGCACAGCCTTTCGTATGAGCAGAGAAAGGTGAGTCTCCAAAGAGGAGTGAGTTCAAAGCTAAGGGAGAAAGGTGTGATGGGAAAACAATTCCTATGATTTCAGATTTCAAATATATTATATTTCTGTGTGCAAATTCAAATATATATGAAATCCCACACAGTAATGTGACCCCTAATCTCCCGGGGTGGGGGTGTCTTGTTGCATTGCAGATTATCATTTTTGCAGGTCCAGCTGGGGTACTGCCAGGTAATACAAATGCTGTTGGACCCCAGCTACACATTGGATAGTGGACCCATAAAAGACACTGAAAACAGTTGCTTCATGAGGTATAATACAGAAATAAGCGGTTTACATTCCAGAATGTACAGTCTAAAATATTAACTAATGGTGCAAAAGGGATGACGGGTACCCGAGGATGTTCTAGTTAATCCATATGAAGGGATCGCCGCAATCCCCACATGTGAAGGGATGGAAAAGCCATTGGTCAGGAGTCAACAGCTCTATGATCTAGCCAGCTCTTTGGGCAAGACAATGCCCCTGGTCCTATGCTAGATAGGCTAATAATAGTGGCTGGTGTGAAAATTAAGGATGGCGGGTGATGATTGATATGAGCTAGCTTGTTTGTCGCTGGCCCTTGAGATGTGGCCCTGGCTAGCCTGGTAGTAGTCACTCTGCAGTCAGGCCTGCCCGCGGATTCTTGGCAATCCTGTTGGCTTAAGCTTCCCAAGTGCTGGGGTTACCGGTGTGAGCCACCACACTAGCTGTATTTGCTTTAGAAAATGTAAAATGAGGGGAGAAGGGTGATGCCTGGTGGTTAGAATGAGAAAGGTCTCCATAGGCTCCTCTGTTTTGAGGGAAGATTGGGAGGTGTGGCCTTGTTGGAGGAGGTGTGGCTTTGTTGGAGGAGAGGTGTCACTGAGGGTGGGCTTAGAGGTTTCAAAAACCCACTACACCTCTGAATGTAGGTGACAGTTGTGTGGCTGGGGCAGTCTGTGGGGCCATTGGCAGTGGGATCAGGATTTATTCCTAGTGCATGAACTGGCTTTTTGGAGCCCTTTCTGTTTGGAGGGATACCTTGCTCAGCCTAGATGCAGAGGGGAGGTCCTTGGTCCTGCCTCAAAGGGATAGGACAGATTATGTTGGTTCCCTGTGGGAGGCCTTACCCTCTCTGAGGAGTGGATAGGGGATGGGGTAGGGAGAAGATGTAGGAAACAGGAGGAGGGGAGGGAGGGGGGACTGGGATTGGTATGTAAAAATAAAAAATTGTTTTAATAAATAATAATAATAAACAGTACACTACAGGCTCAGCCCCTGCCAGCTCCCCTCTAATCCCCTGCCCCGTCTCTTGCTGCTTGCTGATCAGAATGTAAAACTCTCCGCTACTTCTTCAGCACCATGTCTGCCACTATGCTCTCTGCGGTAATAACAGCCTAACCTTCTGAAACTGTAAGCAAGTCCTCAATTAAGTGCTTTCTTCTGAAAGTTGCCTTAGCGGTGGTGTCACAGCAATAGAAAAGTGACTAAGACACACAGTACACACAAATAATTCCAGTGCCTGGGAGGGTGAAGTCACAGGAAGATGTTCAAGGGCATCGTCTTGATAAGGAATTTGTGGCCAGCCTGGGCTGTCTGAAACCCTGTCCCCCAGATGAAAAGAAACCTGCGATGCTGGGTGTGGTGGTATCACCACTTTAATCCCAGCTCTTGGAAGGCAGAGGCAGGAGGATCTCTGGGAGTTTGCAGCCAGCCTAGTCTACACATTGAGTTCCAGGGCAGCAGGGGTTACTACATAACAGAGAGACCCTGTCTCA
>PVIU01000793.1:158803-267954 GCA_004026605.1 Ondatra zibethicus
AAAAAAAAAAAAAAAAAAAAAAAAAAAAAAAAAAAAAAAAAAAAAAAAAAAAAAAAAAAAAAAAAAAAAAAAAAAAAAGGTGGGCACTGAAGAGACAACTCAGTGGTTAAGAGCACTTGCTGCTTTTCCAGAAGACTGACTTTGGTCTCAGCACCCATGTCAGGCAACTCCAGTTCCAAGGGCTCCCACACCTTCTTCTGGCTTCTGTGGGCACATGTACACATGCACATACACATACACATACCCACACACATAAAAATAAATAAATCTTTAAAAAGATATTCTAATATAGGCTTAATAATAAATGTTAAGAGAAAGAGAAGTTCTCGTTAGAAAGATAAGACACACCCAAAAGCATGGGTGTAGGCTTCTCAAAGAAGAGCTGAAAAAGCAAGATATCCCTGTGGATACAGGCTCCTGTAGGCTCCCCAAGACATCCCTGTGGATACAGGCTCCTGAGGGCTCCCCAAGAGTCATGCTCATTGCTTTTGGTGGCTTCTGTTTTTTACAATAATCATATATCGGATCTTGGAGGGGTTTGAAGGTTCCACATTCAAAAATTTGCTAAGAAACCCAAATGAGACCACAAGGCAGTTCCTCAGGGGTCCCTGATAGGACTATAACTGATAAGGTAAAACTCTAGTTCACGAGGATACATGGATGTAGGATAACTTTACTATGAGCAAAGCTAGCAGTTCTGCTAGGGATTCTCTGGAGATGTTTGGGGAAAAGGCCATATACATTCAGAACTTAAGCCTGTTATTACTGTAACATAAAATATCTATGCATGACACAGAGATTAATACTATTTTGGCAACCTTTACAACAAATCTAGTTGGAATTTTTTAACATTTAAAAAATGTGTGTGTGTGTGTGTGTGTGTGTGTGTGTGTGTGTGTGCATCTGTGTGCAGGTTAGAGCTGGTTCTCTCCTTCCACAGTTCTACTAGAAATTGAACCGAGGTCATTAGCCTTAGTGATAGGAATCTTTAGAACTTTCAATTAGACTCTGGAGTGAGGAAAATCTTCTGTTTTCCCCATGTCATCATTATGTTTCCCTGACTTTCTACACTCCTTCAAGGTTTGGATAGATGAAATAAAAGGTGAAGAACCTTTCCAATCCAGGAGGGCATCGTGAGTCAGGCAAAGACACAGATGTGGGAACAGCATGATACAGATAGTATGTACATGGGTAAGAGTGGGGATAGAAATAAAATTATTTAGAAAGGAGACAAGATAGGGGTCATAGATAATCATAGAGGTAGAGGGAGAGATGATGGCATTAGAATTATAGTACAGGGCTGGAGAGTTGACTCAGCAGTTAAGTTGCTTTTACGAGAATCTGAATTTGGTTCTCAGTAAACACATGGCAGTCCACGACTGCCTGTAACTCCAGTTCCAGGAGATCTGATGCCTTCTTCTGACCTCTAAGGACTCTTGCACACACATGGTGCACATACACTCAGGCACACACAGACATCCATGTAAAAATCATTTTCAAGCTGGATATGATGGCTCCCACCTTTAATCCTGGCATTCTGGAGTCAGAGGCAGTCAGAGTTCTGTGAGTCTGAAGTGAGTCTAAACAAGTTCCTGACCAGCCAAAGCTACACAGTGAGATTCTATGGGGAAAAAAGAAAGAAAATAAAAGAAGAAAAAGTAATTTTTCTTTAAGGGGCAAGAGATGGTTGTAACTGGAGGTTTCTCTCCTATCCACCAGTTCCCAAATAAACATTTAGAGACTTAATATTAATTATAAATGGCCGATGGCTTAGGTTTATTTCTGGCTAGTTCTTATATTTAAATTAATCCACTTTTTTAGTTTTTACTTCACCATGAGGCTTTGTTACCTTACAGATTGCTTCTTATGATGGTGTCTCCCCAACTCTGCCTTCTTTTTTCTTTCTATTTCTCTGCTTAGATTTCCTGCCTAGCTATATTCTGCCTTGCCATCAGCCAAAGTAGCTTCTTTATTAACCAATGATAATAAAACATATTCACAGCATACAGAGGGCCAGCCCACATCATCTCTCCTTTTCTGTCTAATTAAAAGGAAGGTTTTGACTTTAATATAGTAAAATTGCATAAAACAAAACAGTTACTAAGCAAGAATTATAGTTAAAATATTTAGTCTATTTGTATTTGGCAAAATTAAAGAAAATACTCTATTATCCATCCTATCTTTGAGTCCAAAGTTTTATCTCTATTCTGTCTTCTATCACAACTAAGGAAAACTATAACTATCTAGTCTTCAACTCCATCAAAGACCCCAGAAGGATATAATATTATCTGGGTAAACAGGAAGTGCCTTGCAAGCAAATTTCAAAATTCTAGAAATGACAGAGACATCTGGATGCCTGGATAGTCAGCCAAAGTTCTTCTGTGATGTTGGAGCATCCATCTTCAGCCTACAGGCCTAGAGTGTCTGACAGGTTTTTTTCAGTGAAGCAGGAAATCTGAAGGACTGTCCTGCCTATTTTGACAAAATTCATCAGTCACTTTATTCTGTGTCCTGCAGAATGTCTGACAGACTCTTTCATGAAGCAGGAACCCTGAAGGACTGTCCCACCTTGTTTTGGCAAGTTCAGCAGTCATATTTTTTTGTGGGTCTTGCATGTCCAGTTTATACAGCTTATTGTCAAATAGTCCAGGCAAGAGCAGTTTCTTGCCCAAATGGCTAGCCTTTCCATATTGAAAGCAAGCCTCATAAAATGTTTCTTCAATGTCCAACATCCTCTTAAAATAATTGGTGCTGCCAGGAGTAGACATCTCATGTCAAGAAAAGTCTAAGTTCTTAAAACATATAAATGCCATATTCTGTAGTTCTTTGAAGTATTTGAAGATTACCCATCCATCTGAAATACATCTCTGCATATCTAGAAAACCTAACTTAATATGACTGTAAGTTTTAATATTATAGATGACTACTAATTGGCATTTCTTAACTATACATTATATTTTAAACGAGCTGCATAAACTTGATGCCTTAAACAAGAGTAGAAATATACACACAGTATCACAAAATTGACCTTAAATTTGTATCAACAAAACAAAATCCCTACCAATGTAAAGTATTTTGAGATTAACAGATGTTTTTTAGATTAAAGTTGATTTAATAATCTACCTTTTTTCATCATTTCTATATCGTATACCCTTTTTTTATTTAGAATGAGATTGGCTTTGACCATTAGCAATTTATTACCAACCTCCTTTAAATGAAAACAAACATTCATAAACAGTATTTTGGGAATTTGAGCATAGTTTTCTATACTACTTCCTGCTGATTGGGGGGCACTGGTAATCTTATGGGGATCCTGAGAAAATTTAGAATTATGGTTAAATCTTGGCTGTAGTAGTCTGTGAGGCTTCATAGTCTCAGCCAGTAGCTTTGAAGTTCTTCTGGATGTTGGACCATCTGGGCCATTGCTCCCATGAGACCTCTCATGGAATCTTGGCTTGTTACCTTTCATCTTGCTTCTCCAGTGGCAGCTGGTGTCTCTCCAACTCTACCTTCTTTCTCCCTTTTTCTCTGCTTGGATTTCCTGCCTAACTATATTCTGCCCTGTCCTAGGCCAAATCAGCATCTTTATTAATCTATGGTAATAAAACATATTCATGGCATAAAGAGGGGCATCTCACATCAGATGACTTCAGTTAAAAGCACTGGTTACTCTTCCAAAGAACCTAGTTTCAGTTTCCAGCACCCACATGGAAGCTTGTAACCCTTTGTAACTCTAGTTCCAGGGGATCTGACACCATCTTCTGGCCTCTACAGGTACCAGGTATGTACATGGGGCACAGACATGTATGTAGGTCAGACATTTAGAAAGATCATTTTCAGGCTCTGCAGTTAGGAACACTTACCGTTCTTCGGAGGACTAGAGTTTAACTCCCCAAACCCATGTCCAGAGGCTCACAATTGTGTGTAACTCCACCTCCAGGGCATTGACACTGTCTTCTGACCTCCATAGGCAACTGCATACACATGGCACAGACACGACATGCACATGCACATGTGCACACACACAGCAAAGAAAGAAAGAAAGAAACAAACAAAACACATCTGCCAAAAACTAAATTTTCTGTGTGATACAATCTATTGCCATCTGTCTAGTTAGAGTTTTATTGCTGTGAAGAGACACCATGACCACAGCAACTCTTATAAAGGAAAACATTTAATTGGGGCTGGCTTACAGGTCAGAGGTTTAGTCTATTATTGTCATGGTGACAAGTATGGTGGCATACAGACAGGTATGGTGCTGGAGAAGGGGTTGATAGTTTTACATCTTGATCCTCAGGTAACAGGAAGTGAACAGTGTATCACACTGGCATAGCTTGAGCACATAAGACCACAAGGTTTGCCTCCACAGTGACATACTTCCTCCAACAAGGCCACACTTCCTAATAGTGCTATTCCCTACAGGTCAAGCATTCAAACACTTATATGTGTGTGTGTGTGTGTGTGCATACCTATTTAAACCACCACACCAACATTATTTTGGAATACTGATACTCAAATTCTCCCACTTTGCTCAATGAGAGCCTTTTTAAGAGGTGCCTGTATAGTTTTTACTTCATTTCATCAACTTCTCATCAATCTTTTCTCTTCTCTTTCTCAAATATGTGCTCTGTTATCCATTAAGTCTGAGAGTAGGCTCCATTTGTTCCAACTTTCAAAAGAATACATATGGGTGTTTTGCCTGCTTGTACGTCTGTGGATCACTTGTATGCCAGAAGGAGGTGTTGGCTCCTGATACAGATGATTTATGAACTGTGGTGTGGGTGTTGGGAACTGGACCCAGGTCCCAATGCTCTCAGCCACTAAACCTCTCCTCCTCATTGTACCAACTTCTGTTTTACCTACATAGTCTTGATCAACTCACTGTTTAAAAAATTAAATTATCTTCCAATGTTTAAAATTAGGGGACATCTTGCACAAAACTCCAAGTTCCTGGCTTCTCCAAAAACACCAGAAAGTCTGGCACACTGGGCTGTATTCCCATCAAGTACAATTGGCAGACGATGAATAGCCTTGGTGCCTTTGTATGAATTCTCACTGCCAGAGACCATCTAAGGATTTCACCGAAGTGCCAAGCTTTTACCACCAACTTCATGTCTTTTCTTACTGTCATGTCCCTTTGAAGGCTGGGGAGAAAATGAAAGGGAAAGAGGAAGGGAGCGATGAGGAAAGGAAGGAGGAAGAACAATGAGTACAGAGGGCTTTGTGCTACTGGAGAATGGGAGAGCACCATTTTCTTTTGCAGAATCACAGATTATTATCTCTTTAATATGAAAATAATATGATTCTATACTGAAAGAACATAACATAAAGCAGAATCTTGTGATCATAAAGCAATAACCTTGCCACTCATTTATAGACTATAAGAAACCCCCTGAAGCCTGGCACACTTATGCAGATATGTAATCTCAATTACTCTAGAGGCTAGAGGACTGAGTTTGAGGCTCGCCTAGCCAGGGAACATAGCAAGATCCTGGGGGGAGGAAGCAGACAAAACCCCAAAAGCCCTCTGTTCAAATATGCATTTATGGAGCTAGGTGTGGTAGTATACGCCTGTAATCTCAGTACTTGGAAAGTTGAGGCAGGAGAATCCAGAGTCAACTTTGACAGCAAAGTGAGTTCAAGGGCAACCTCAGCTACCTGAGCCTCTGCCCCCCAAAAAACCAACAAAAAAAATTGTGTATGTTTGGAACACAATCATGGTCAAGACTTAGAGCATCTGAATGGTGGTACATATCCATAATCCAAACCCTGGGAAGACTGAAGCCTGGGGATTCCAGTGAGCTCCTGGAGAGATAGATGGCTCAGTTGTTAAGAGCGCTCTCTGTTCTTGCAGAGAACCCAGGTACAGTCCCATCACTCCAGTCTCAGGGGTCCACTGCCCTCTTTTGGCCTCCCTAGGTATGTACTATAAATGTAGGCAAAATATTAATGCACATAAAACAAAATGAATATTTTAAAAAGATCTTTAAAAAGAATCCAAATCCTAAAACAATAAAAGCAACAATAGAAGCTAGGGAAAACCAAGCAACAGACAGACTCAGCAAATCCTGCCAACGAAGCTCTTGCCTTTCCTAGCTCTAGGGGCCCTGATGCTGTTGTATCTTTCTTGGCAATAAGAGATGAGACTGGAGGGCTTTCAAGTGGACTGCCAAGACAATTTCCTCTTCTAGTCTCTAAATTCAGGTCTTAATGGATAGTCTCTTTCTCCTGTTTCACTACCTAAACTGTTCTCTGCTTGTGCTAGTTGGGAATCAGGGCTGGGAGGTGGGAGACACAAGGAAGACAGACCTCGGGGAGATGGGTGGAGATTCCCTCAGTGTGAGTACCCTTACCCACCTAGGCAGAGCTATCACTTCGTGTTCTGTTCTCAGATCATAATTTTTTGGGAGTTAGAGGTATAGGCATTTGATGTAAGAAGAGGAATCTCTTTACATACATGAATACATGTATTCATATATTTGTAACACTAGGACTATCATGACAAGAGAATGGTGCTGGAAAATGGCAGTAACTACCGGAGGAAGTGAAGAATGAGAAAGAACCTTTCGGTTAGACTTGACTTGGACACATGGCAGTCTGTAATTACAAACGAACGACGCAGTTTTTAAAAATAAAAAACGGAGAGAGAAAAATCCCACAAGGTTACAAGGGGTGCTGTTTCGCTCGTGTTGAATGGCTTAAACACCGCGTTCCAGGAGGAACATTAGAAACAGTTCGATCTGAAGTCGTATTCAGAACGTTAAAGAATTCTTGGAGGCGGAGATTTTTAGAAGGATTCGATATTCAAGGGAGAGAGAGAAGCTGTGGTTCCTGTAAAATGAAGGTTGAAAAAAAAAGGCAGACCCCTTGCCGTGTCATTGTTTCCACAATGCCGTGACTCGGATTCGAACCGAGGTTGCTGCGGCCACAACGCAGAGTACTAACCACTATACGATCACGGCGAGCTACCGGGGACCTGTCAGATTGCTCTGAAAAATATTCTCTTGAATACTCATAGGCCATCCCACTTCCTGCGTCACTAAATGACCCATTTATTGGGCGGGACTGTAATCTATGGTCTGAGAATACGCAGGCGCATTGCGCTTTCGCCGCTTACTCTGAGATTTTTGATCCCTTAGCATTGGGCAAAGAATTCGCTTGTGACAGTGTGGGGGTTGGCAGGAGACCTCTTGAGCGTCCAGGGACCGGAGCTGACTGTCTTGGGGAGGCCGGTCTCCGGTGGCCTGGACACTTGCCAGCGGGCCTGCAGGGGCGTTCCCTATTGGATCCCGGCTTCTGATCCTCCCTCTCTCCCAGCAGAGACCCATTCCGGAGTGACCTATGCGGAGTGTACAAAAGCTCTCAGTACTGGGTTGACAGTGTAAAGGTAACTCAATGAATGTGTACCAACCTCAACCCCGCCCGCCTCTCCCTTCCAGCCTCTCCCACTCCTGGATGGCTAAATCCTCCCTCCTTGATGCTCCCTCTCGGCTTTGCGCCCACCTCTGACCCTTCAGGGCGGCAGCTGGGACTCAGTCCGGTTTTTCTTCTTGTCCATCATCGCTGGCGCCCACACGGCGACTAGAATGTGACGGCTTTCACAGAGGGCAGTAGCTATTTGCTAAACAGAGAATGTGACCATAGTTTCTAACGAGTTCGAAGTGCCCACCTACCCTCTCCTTCAGAGCCACTAGAGATTTTGCTAAACACCAATTAAATCCTTTCACCATTTCAAGTCCAAGACTGCAGGGCATTCGCCTGCTTTTCCTGCTCGCGTGGCTTTCAGTGTCTTTTCCCGCCCCCACTGACAGGTGCCCATCCATTCAACAGGTTCTTGAGGAGCATTTGCTGTCCGCCCCGCCAGTCCCGACATCGCTGTAGGGGCGGGCGGGTCCTAAAGGTGACCCCGGGAGAGAACACTTGGGAGAGGAATCACAATGCCTTTTCATGACTGTGTTCAAGTCTTTGAACATTAAATTGCTGCTTGACAGAGTCCCATCCTACTTAATAAGAGCTGTCTCAAGGGTGACTCCCTCTGCGGAGCCTCATTACTCTGGCGTCTACTGCAGAGCTTTGATGGAAGTTTGTAAAAAGCCATAAATGTATACGAAACTAAGAAAAACCACGAAAAGATACACATATGTACATTACACTTCTCAGGCCGATGTATTCTTTTTACTTTGTGGAGTAAACGGACCCCAGTTCCATCACAAACTGTGCCGCTTCTGTGTTGCAGCAGTTCAGTTTAGCCAGAAACGGTATAACTATCACTGGAGTTTGATGATCCATTTTCCAAGAATGGTAGGTCAGCATTAAAACGGAACAAAACACAGCTCCCTTGCCGTGCCATTGTTTCCACAATGCCGTGACTCGGATTCGAACCGAGGTTGCTGCGGCCACAACGCAGAGTACTAACCACTATACGATCACGGCGAGCTACCGGGAACCTAAGGTCAGGGATCCTTGCTTGATCTCTTCTCTACTGGACGCCCCTCCCCCTCCTGACGTCATTGGTTTGCTGGCGTTTGTTTCCGCCTATCATCAACGGCGGGACTTGCTAGTGTGCGCAAGCGCTTTGGTTTTCCTGGCTTGGTCGGGTCGTTGGGGGTCCTAAATTCCTCCGCTTCACTGCAGTTTTAACAGCAAGGGACTGAGCCTTTTATTTTTTTTGAGCCAGGGTCTCATTCCATCCAGACTGGACTCGAACTCGGAATTTTCCTGCCGCCACGTCCCGACTTTTAGTCTTCCCAGGCGCCATTACGCTGGGCTTTCCAGGCACTTTCTTGTCCGCCTTTTTTGTGTGGTGTGTTCCCAAGGCCGAGCAGATATAACAGCATAGGGATGGCAGGACATTGGTCAGTCCCTTCTCAAGAACGCCACTAGGAAGGCGCTACGTCGTGGCGTTCCGGTAGCTCGCCGTGATCGTATAGTGGTTAGTACTCTGCGTTGTGGCCGCAGCAACCTCGGTTCGAATCCGAGTCACGGCATTGTGGAAACAATGGCACGGCAAGGGCGCCTTTTTAGTGCAGTGTTGGTCACATTCTTCCTGGTGGCGAGGTCTTGTAACGCCTGCCAATTCTTGGTTAATTCTCAGAGACGGTAGATGTTCGGACCGAACTACTGTTACAACTTTGGCAGATTAGTTACAGTATCAGGTCTTTGGATGTATACAGTATCATTGTTTTTGGATGTATACAGTATCATGGTTTTGGATGTATTTCTTTCCCATTTTGACCCCACCAATTGTTAAGCCATATACTAGTCCTTTAAAAACCTTGCATGACTTAAAACTTCATCACAGGTGACATAGGAATTATAGAAACAATGCAAAAATTAGGGGTTAGAGTGGGGTAGGTAGGAAAACATACCGAACTTTTTTGTTGTTGTTGTTGTTCAGATCATGTGATAAATGAAAGCTACCACAGTAGTTGAGACACTAGCTTTTAAGGACACTGTTGAGTGCTAAAGATAGCCTCATGGGTGCCGGTGTTTTCTCCTGGAGCAGCTTCTTCCCAGTCTACCTCAGATTAAAACAAAATGCACTAATTATTTTATATTCTTAACAAAACAAAACAAAAACCCAGTCTCAATGAATTCAGTTCTGTAGTTTGTTAACAGGTCAACCGGAAGTGATGGAGCTGGATGATGGCTGTGTGGCTGTCAAGAAAGGAATGAGAGAGGATCCAGAGAAGAATGCATTTCTCCAGCTCCTCCCAGGGGATCTGGGGCGGCAATGCAAGTCGGGAAACATTCCTGGAAAAGATGGGCATTGTAATGGGGTTGTGCACCTTTTTTTACCCACAATCCATCAGGAACTACTTTAAAAAAAAAACAAAACTATTTTATGCACAGTGCATAAAATCAAGACTTCATTGCACCCTAAGATCCCCCAAAATAAAACACAAAAACAAAAAAAAGCAAACAACTCCCCCCCCCAAAAAAACCCTCACACACCATTGTATGGTGTAATTTTCCTGGGTCTCCCAGGAGTTTACTAGATTTGGTGAGTTTAAAGCCACATAACAGCACAGCTTGCTCCTTAAGAATGTTCTGGAACAGGACAGAGTGGAAGCTGAACCTGAAAACCTGTCAGGCTGTACACTAGAACTCATGTGTCTAGGACATCAGGACCAACAGGAAGTCACTAGCACTGTGGCCGCTGTTCCTATGAGGTGCACCCAGATGGGGTGTGGGGGAGTTGCAGGCATACCTTCCATGGGGAGACACAAACCATGTCTACTCTCTCTTTCTAAGGTCCCAACAACAAACCAAAATGCAATTCTACCAAAGGTCCCTCAGGAACCAGAAGGTTGTTGGGGGTACTTAGCATGAGTGAGGGGTTACTGACAGGTGACCATAAAGTGACCACACTAGAAAGTCTTCACCCAGCATGCTGGCTTCTTCCCACTGTCACATAGATATAGCCCCCTTCAATCAACCTGCCCCAGGATATAAACTGTATTGTTTCTGGAGACCTGAGATCACATGTAGTTAGAGCACAATGACATACAGGTGGCCAGGAAGCATGGCTGGAATCTCGGGGGGAGTCCAGTGGCCCTCCCCACCTCTTCTTTCTCTGAGAGAACAGCTGCAGACCTCTGTCTCAATTGTGATGGCGTCGGATCCAGTCAAGATGGTGGCTGTTTTGCTTGGATAATCAAGGAGGAAGGAGCAGTCACTTTTATATTATTTATGGGTGCAGGAACTATTTTCATTTTCACTGCCAATTAGGTCAAAGGCAGGAAAAAAATTGAAAGTCAAGTGAAGTCAAATTTTATTCAAAGTGTACAATTTTATTAAGAGTTTAAAACAAAACAAAAGCTTCCCCAGGGCAGGTGAGCTGTCAATCTTAGCAGCTGCCCAGAGGAAGAGAATGGAGGAGAGAGAGAGAAAAGCCATGCTATTTGTATTAAGCCAACAAGGAGGGGTACATTACAGAAAGAGTGAGAAAGCCCAAAGTACAGGGCGGTGTGGGAGGGAACGCATATAGACACTGATCAGAAAGAAATAGCCAAAAAAAAAAAAAAAGGACTCAGTAAGGTGGGCAGATCCAGCAGGATCTCATAGCAGCCTATAGGGACTGTATTGGGGGTGGAAATTCTGGGAAACTAAATTATAAAATTTTGTTTAAAAGATAATTATTCCACTCATCTTTTTAGCATGGTATTTAAGGTGAGTCTTCCTCTGGGTGGTCCATTGGCAAGTTAATCCGAACTAGATTAACTCTTATGTTTTGGGTAGCTTGGAATGTCAGGTCTACACCCAGGCAAGAGATTTCATCCTGTTGACAGAGGGACTAGTTTTTCCCTTAATGAGCTTTCCTGTTGCTGTGTCAATGAGCATCACACATAAAACAACCTAGAAAACACAACTTTGGAACATCTGGCACCCAAGGTAGTCCACTGGTCACCCACCTCTATGCGGAAGGAAGCTAAATGGATGTCTCATGACCCAGGTGCAGGAAGAGTCTGGGGGTGAAGTCGGGGAGAGTAGGGTACAGGAGGATGCTCTCCTCCGTTTCCCATAGCAGGTCTTCCCCACAGGATTATTGTCATTCTAGACGGGTCAACCCAGCTATCGGAATTTTGTAACATCCTCTTTGAAGGCTACTGTGCCAATTTTCCTTGCTCTAACTTCAGAGCCACAGATGAGTCTGTGACATGGCTGCCAAGTGGACTCGCCTGCCGGTGAAGAGCACGCATGGCTGTGCCCAAGCCTCTGAACTCTTGGCTTGTTCACCTTCCTGTGGTTTTACAGTTTAGATTCCTGGGTATGGCTGGTGTGATTCATTTCCTCTGCTTATCTCGGGGGATGGTGTTTCTGGGATGACAAAGGCAAGAGCTAGGGACCCTGAGAGCCTGGCCTGGGATGACTTCACCGTGACCCAGTTGGCACACTCAGTGGCTATCTGCACCCTCCTTCTCTGCTTTCCCTTTTTGAGGGCCAACAAAGAAGCTGGCAGTGTTGAGAGCTCCTCTAGCACGCATCCCAGCTCCAGCCATTTCCAGTTAGATTTCTTTCGGTTTCCAGTCCCTTACTGTCCGCCCCCGCCCCCGTAGCAGACCCAGATGTCCACCAGGAGGCGCTGCATCCCGAGAGGTTGACTGGGAAGTGGAGGCTGTAAGAGTCTATAAATTTGGGAGACATATCTGACTTAATTGAGCCGACCCTCAAGGATTCTCTGGAAATTCCATACCCAAGTTCATCCTTCCCTCCCTCTTTTCCTCCCCCCCCCGCCATTCTTCAAACATTTTTGTTCTTAAAATACGGAGTATGGCGGGAGCTACAAAGCTATGTAAAATGCTCTTGGCCCAGAGTGGTTGTCACCTGAGATCTGCACGTGTTAAGTGAGGAGCACAGATGCCTGCATTAATTGGCCACTTGTTTCTAGATCTTTCCACACTTATTTAAAAGAGGGCACGGGGAGTTCCTGTGGGGACCTGAAATCTTTTCCTGAGTCCAGAAGATGACAGAGAGTGGTTTCCAATTCTAGAACTGACCAATTGGAAGGGATTTTCTGTCACAGAGTCAGCGAAGTAAACGTTTCAAAATGTCAAGGGGTGGGCACTGTAGTTCAGTGTTTTAGCTCAGTTTGTGTGAAACCCTGCATTCAGTCCCCAACACGAAAAAACCCAAACCCAAACTGAAGCTTTGTTACTGATTCCTAAATTAACTCTGCTTTTCTGTTTCCTTACTTCTCTGACTTCTTTTTGATAACTGAACTTCTTTCTTTTTGGTTTTTCGAGACAGAGTTTCTCTGTGTAGTTTTTTTGGAGCCTATCCTGGAAACTGCTCTGTAGACCAGGTTGGCCTCAAACTCATAGAGATCCACCTGCCTCTGCTTCCCCAGTGCTGGGATTAAACTTGCGTCCCACTACCGCCTGGCTCACTTTTTTCTTTGCTGTTTGGAGACAAGGTCTTGTATAGCCCAAGCTGGCCATGAGCTCACTGTGTAGTATTTTCCCTCTGCTGACTTTTTTGTTATTGATACCGTATGTTCACACCCCCATGTGTTATAAACCCCATAATTCCTTAGTGTTTTTAAAAAGCAATTGATAACATTTTAAACAGAATTTAAAAACTAGAAAAATGCCTTTTAAAATTACTCAATGTATTTACCACTATGGCATACTGGGTTCTTTTGTGTAGTATTTCCTTTGTTCTGGTATCCTTTTCCCTCCACTAAATGTTTCCTTTGCTAACATTTCTCATCTGTTGATCAATCCCCTCCTGTGTCAGTTGTCTGCAAAGGTCTCTTTGCCTTTAAAAATTTTCACAACACATATTTAGTGTGTGTGTGTGTGTGTGTGTGTGTGTGTGTGTGTGTGTGTAGGGGAGAGGACATCTTGGAGGAGTTGGTTCTTTTCTTCCATCACACTGGCCCAGGGAATGGAACTCAGGTTCAGGCCAGGCAGGAAGTACCTTTCCTGGCCAAGTCATCTTGCTAGTTTGCAGTTGTTTTTGAAAAGAATTTCCTCCCTGAATTGAATCTTAGTAATTTACATTTATATTTCAGTACTTTAAAGATGTTCTCTATCCTCTCCTTGCATTGTTTCTGATGAGAAAACCGCTAGCATTCTTATTTGTTCTTTCTCTGTACATCTCATGTATATCTGTATCAATATCAATCTTTATCTCTTAAGCACTTTGAAAAGTTGCTTATTATCATGAGTTTTTTCTTTCCAACTTTGTTATGATGTGCCTGTGTGTTTTTATTATCTTTATTCTACTTATAACTAGTTGAAAATTTTTTTCAAATGACCAAAAAGTGAGGTGGAAAGGAAAGGGCTTATTAAGCTTACACTTCAGCATTGCTGTTCATCACGGAATGAAGTCAGAGCGGGAACTCAAAACAGGGCAGGATCCCAGCAGGAGGAGTTGATGCAGAGGCCATGGAGGGGAGCTGCTTACTGGCTTGCTTCCCCTGGTTTACTTAGCCCATCTTCTTATAGAACCCAGGACCAACAGCCCAGGGATAGCACCACTCACCATGGGCTGGGTACTCTGCCATTGATCACTAAATTAAAAAATGCTTTACAGCTGGATCTCAAGGAGGCATT
Organism: Ondatra zibethicus; assembly: GCA_004026605.1. Taxonomy (NCBI): domain Eukaryota; kingdom Metazoa; phylum Chordata; class Mammalia; order Rodentia; family Cricetidae; genus Ondatra; species Ondatra zibethicus. The sequence goes on from PVIU01000793.1 coordinate 172,864, forward strand.
TCCTCAGATGAGGCTCCTTCCTCTGATGACTCTAGCTCGTGTCAAGTTGGTACACAAAACCACCCAGTACAAGTCAGAATCGAAACAGTACAAAACTTTGAATTCACTAAGATATGATAGATAATGGAGTATATTCTCTGAATTTGCTGAATGCAAATGGACTAGACATTGTGAATGTAATCTTACCTGATAATTGTTCTTCTTGTAGATAGTTTTACTGTGTTAGAGTTAAAACCTTCCTTTTAGAAGGGGGAAATGTGGGATATTTTGATCACATTCTGACACTCCTGAGACTGACAATAAAATTTACTTTGAATCAGAGGACTGAGCTAGCTACTAGTTGACTAAAATTAGCCATAGAGGTTTTGGAGGACAAAGGACATATAGAGAGACATAGAAATTAATAGGGTTTTAGAAAGATTCTTGGCCTTTTTGGATCAATAATGAAGAGAGAGAGAGAGAGGAGGTCACTGATTGCTTCTCTGATCATTCAGGTTCTTACCCCGTTATTTGACTCCTGAGTTTTTATTGATAAAGAATAATTAGATAGATGCTTCATAAATGACTAGAAAGGGGCATTTGGGGGACGCATTAGGGGAGAGGGTAGTAGATTATAGGTAAATAAAAGCAGAGAGGTGAAAAGTCGATGCATGAAAGGTTTAAGGTATGCAGGGTGAGGAAGTTAAGACCTCTGGGAGACTGCCATCTCACAACCCAATTAAAATCTAATTAGAGGGGGCAGTGGTGGCACACGCCTTTAATCCCAGCATTCAGAGGCAGAGGGCAGGCAGATCTCTGTGAGTTTGAGGCCAGAATGGTCTAAAAGAGCTAGTTCCTGGACAGCTAGGACTGTTACATAGAGAAACCCTGTCTTGAAATTCCCCCCGAAATAAATAAATAAAATTGAAGTAGAAGAATAGTAGAATACACGCGATATGAAACAAGAGAAGGGTTAAAGGATTAAGTGGGAATGGTGTGGGAATTCATGAGAGGCGCGGATAGTGGGTAGAGCAACCAAAGCTAAGGGTGCATGAGAAAATCTAATGGAAACTGTGGTGGTCTAAATATATATGACCCCCACCCCATAGACTCATTTGTTTGAATGCTTGCATAGGGAATGGTACTTTTAGGAGGCAGGACCTTGTTGGAGTAGATGTGGCCTTTTTGGAGGAAGTGTGTCACTGTAGGGGTGGGCTTTGAGGTGCTCAAGCTATGCCCAGTGGATCAAGATGTAGAACTCTCGGTTCCCTCCCTAGCACCATGTCTGCCTGAATTTACACTACCATGCTTCCTGCCATGATGACAATGGATTAAACCTGTGAAATTAAGCCAGCCCTAATTAAATAAAGTTTTCCTTTATAAGAGATGTTATGGCCATGGTATCTCTTCACAGCAATAGGAACCTTAACTAAGACAGAAATCCACTAATTAGTAGGCTGATTTCAAAATATGACTTAAAAATAAATTTAACAGACTTATTCTGCTTAGGCATACAGTTTCACTCCCAGACTACATGTGTTATTAAATGAAAATTGCAGGATATGGGATATCACCCTGTGAGTTATCACTCAGAGGTACCCCGGAGGTCTCCAAAACAGCCTGGGCTATTGCATTGCCCTTAGTTACCCACCATGGGGTGACTGCATGGTAAAACCCCATTGCTGAAGAGTGTGGTTACTTTGACTACAGAATATAACAAAACAAGATCAATTTCAAATCTACCTAGAGACTTCTCCCTATGGCCATCTTTCACAGTGCCAGAAGGTGCCAAGTCTCCTACGGAGGGAGAAAAGACATCAATGGTAATACCCAGTACTTGACCTTGCACACCACAATGCAGGCCTGCCAGGCGAGACGTGCCTAGTGGTGCACAACTGTTATGGAGTAACAACCAATTGCTGCTTGGGTTGAGACCTGATTCACAGGGACTTTCATGCCTTGTACGGTAATCTTGGTCAGAAGTCCATGAGCAGGAAGCCACAGGCTTGGGGACAGAGCCTCCTATAGTTATTTTCTAATTGTTTTCTATAGGGGCAGCAGTCAGTGCCGAGCTTCATAGCTTGTCAGTGTTGAGAAAAGGAGGCCTGTAGGCAGAGACTGCTTGTTTGTTTCCCGGACACCCAGACCTAAAATAATCCCTCAGAAACTATATTAATTACAACACTGCTTGGCCTATTAGCTTATGCATATTTCTAGCTAACTCTTACATCTTAAATCAACCCATCTCTATTAATCTGTGCATCACCACAGTCATGGCCTTCCAGTAAACTTCCGGCATCTGTCTCCTTTGGCGGATACATGGTATCTCCCTGACTCTGCCTACTTTCTCCCAGAATTCAGTTTAGTTTTCTCACCTATCTCTATTCTGCCCTATCATAGGCCAAAGCAGATTCTTTATTCATTAACCAATAAAAGCAACACATATACAGATGGGAATCCCACATCACCTTCTCTTTTCTATCTATCTAAATAAAAAGGAAGGTCTTAACTTTAACATAATAAAATTACATTTAACAAAACAGGTATCAAGCAAGAATTACAGTTACAATATTTATATTTACTTTATCTTTTATCATGATTAAGAAAAACTATTATTATAACTATCTATTCTTCAACTCCATCAAAGACCCCGGGAAGGATATAATATTACCTAAGTTAACAGGAAGTGCATTGTAAGCAACTTCCAAAAACTCTAGAATTGACAGTGACATCTTGCTGCCTGGACAGTCACCCAAAGTTCTTCTGTAACATTGGGGCATCCAATCTTCAACCTAGCAGACTTTTCCATGAAGCAGGAAATTTCAAAGACAGCTTCATTAACAGTTTGTCAGTCATTTTCTTCTGTGGCCTGAAGAATGTCTGGCAGACTCTTTCATGAATCAGGAACCCTGAAGGACTGTCTCACCTTTAGGCAACTTCAGTAGTCATTTTTTTCTGTGGGTCCTACATGTCCAGTTTATACAGCATAACATCAATCAATCCAGGCAAGGGTAGTTTCTTTCCCAAATGGCTAACCAATTCCATGAGGAGCCTCTTCGATGCCCATCTTCCTCTTGAAGTAGACTGATGCTGCTGGAAGGAGATGTGTTTCATTGTCATGAAAAATTCTAAGTTCTTAAAACATTTTAAATGCCATATTCCATAGATTTTTGAAAGCTTTGAAGATTATTTATCTAACTGAAATATATCTCTATATGTATCTAGAAAACCTAACTAACATGGCTACAAACTTGACTATTATAGATGACTATCTATTAACCTGTATTTCTTAATTGTACATTACATTTTTTAAATGAGCTTCAAAAATGCAATACCTTAATCAAGAGCAGAAATATACATATAACAAATTTGACCTTAAATTTGTATCAATAAACCAAGATCCATATCAATGCAAAGTATTCATCTCTATAGCATATCCTCCTTTAAATATAAACAAATATTTATAAACAATATTTGGGAATTTGGGTGTAGTTCTCTCTAGACTGCTTCCTGCTTTTTATTGGGTGAAGTAATTTAAGGGTTTGTGGAGACCTTTCAAGGGGTCTGTTTCCATCAAACCTCATTAGTTTGGAAAGGAATCCACAGGTTCTCATCCTCTGTGGAAACAAAAGCAGAACTTCTTTTCCAAAGCAACATATCCTTAGACCCAAATTTTGAAGTCAAGATACCTTTAAAGTATATATTTTGTTTTAGCTTAGCAGCCTGTACAATGAAATGTCTCTCTGTACTTATCTCATTCACAGTAAAAAAAAAAAAATTCAAAGAAAACACCATAGTATACATAATCCAGACTCTCTGTATATATTCCATCTTTATGTGGCTTACTTTTCTTTACTCCTTTAATCTATGACTGTCTGTACTCTGCCTCTTTAAAGACTTTGTTTTCTTTTTATAACTGTCTATACTCTTTTTTCTTCTCTCTCCCAAGCCTATGTACAATTATCCAAAACTGTGACCTGTTCAGAGGTTTATTTTTGTCTGAATCTGTCCTTATTGCATATCTGGTGCCCACGTTGGCGCACCAGAGGCCAACCACTCACCCTTAAAAAGGGTTTATTTCATCTTACAAAACCTGATCATAATCGATTACCAAGGGAAGTCAGGACAGGATCCACAGCAGGAATCTGGAAGCAGGAACTGAGCAGAGACACCATGGCGGACCACTGCTTACTGGCTCACTCCCTATGGCTCCCTAAGCTTGCTCTTTTATACAGTCTGGGCCATCTGCCAACGGTGGCACCACCAGTGAACTGGGCCCTTCCACACCAACCATTAAGAAAATGCCACTCAAACTTGCCTACAGGCCAGTTTGATGACATTCCCTCTTTCCAGATGACTCTAGCACATGCCAGCTTGACAATTAAATACATAACCAGAAAACTGTTACACATTCTCTTTATATTTTGTTGGGATCAAATGGGTTCTCTTGGCTATATTTTATGAATCCCATCTTCCAGATCATAGCCATCTTATTAAGAACTAATACTGTAGCCAGATCTAGTACCTCCCAGTCCAGAAAGCCTAATTGTTGGGTGGACTAAATATCAACTCGTGGAAACAGAAGCATTTGCAATATTTATTGCCTCAGTCTTGTCCTGTGAAGATGAGAAAGACTCTTATGTCTTTGACATGGTCAGAATTCATAGAATGGGAAATGGTGGCAAGGAGACAGGTCCGAGGGGCAAGTCCAGAGACTTGGGTTAGCGCCTGCTTCTTCCTTTTGCACACTATCTTAATGTCCCATGCCAGCACAGACGGCGTTAAACAAAGGACATTTGTTCTCTTCCTGTCCTGGAGACTACAGGTTGGAAAAGGTGCCGGCAGAATTGGGCTTCTGCAATGGCTCCTTCAAGGGACAGTCCTGCTGTGCCTCCTTCAGTTTCTGGTGGCTCCACATATCCCTTCTGGCTTCCCAGTCGCATTTGCAGCGCCACCTTCACACATGCCATCACGTTTATATTTCTGATTCCCTCTGTCTCCTTCCTATAAGGACACTCTGGCCTTTTAATTTAGGGTCCACATAAACCCTAGCTGATGATCACAGTCATACCTGGAAAAAAACAGCTTTCCAACTAAGACTGTGATAGACATTTCAGGACTTAGAAAATAGAAATAGTAGCTTTTTTTGAGTTAGAGTTTCACTATGGGGCCCTGGTTGGTCTGGAACTGCAATGTAGATCAGGCTGGCCTCAAACACACAGAGATCTGTCTGTTTCTGCCTTCTGAGTGCTGGAACCAAAGGTCTGCACCATCAAGCCTGCTAGAAATCTTTTTTATTAAAACATTTTTAATTAAAAAAAACCCAAAACATTTTTAATTTATGTGTATGTGAGTGTTTGGGTGAATATTTACCACATGCATATAAGTCCCTGCAGAGGTCAGAAGAGGGTGACAGATCTCTTGGAACTGGAGGTACAAGTGGTTGTGAGACATCCTTCGTTGATGTTGAGAATCAAACCCAGGTCTCTCGAATTAAACTCCCATCCTCTGGAAAAGCAGGGAGGCTCTAACCTCTGGCCTAGCCAGCCCAGTGATGAGAAACATCACTTTTGTTTTTTTTTTAAAACTGATTTTATTGAGCTGTATATTTTTCTTCACTTCCCTCCCTTCCTTTCCCCTCCCCTTCTATGCTCCCGCATGGTCCCCATGCTCCCAATTTACTCAGGAGATCTTGTCTTTTTCTACTTACCATGTAGATTAGATCCATGTATTTCTCTCTTATGGTCCTCTTTGTCATCTAGGTTCGATGAGAAGCATCTTTTAAGGGTTCACCATTTAGTCTTCTACAAGCTAATCAAATAGCATTCTTCTCCAGGGCCTCAATGTAAAACAATGGTGTTGGACTGGATGAATTATAAAGATTTCACAGCTCGTATTCTTTGGTCCATTTTATCAAGGTCACAGAAATAATGCTACTGTAAACAAAGTAATCTATGGGAGACAGCTGACCCCTGTGTAATTCTTGGTGGCTAACACTACAACACAAGGAGGTCTCAGAACTTCTCACCTTTGCACTGCAGCCGGGCTGGCTACTTAGGAAGTGAAATCCACTGTCACTTAAAAGGCCTCTTATTTCCACTTCAACCGCTCACAACTCTGTGCTTGCAAGGAATGGATCTCTGATCATCCAACAGGGCTTTTGCAAATCGGTCTCGTACACATAGACAGTGCCATCTTGCTAACTTTAACTTGCTGGGTCTCAGAAGGCTATAGTTCAGTTTTGTTTTGCTTTTTTTGAGACAGGGTCTCTCTATGTAGTCCTGACTTGTCCTGGAACTCATTACATAGACCAGGCTGTCCTCGAACTCACAGAGATCCTCCTGCCTCTGCCTCTTAAATGCTGGGATTAAAGGCATGCTCTGCCATACCAGACTCATAGTGCAGACTTCATGAATGCTGGAAAGGAAATTTTTTGGACTACTTTGTTTATATATAAACAATACTTCTTAATTATTCAGGTATATATGAATGGCTATTTTACCAGGAGAAATACCAGCACTTTTCAGTGGGCTTCAAAGAAAAAGTTCCTGAGCATGTGCTGGGTAATCTAAGACCTGCTGTCCTGGAAATCTCCCAAGTCCATGAACGCTTAGGCCATAGACATGTCTTACACTTTCACAGAACATGGCAGAGGTGGACATTTCTAACAGCCTGGCATTTTAGTGAGGCAGGTTAAGATGAGGCCATACAGGTAATAACTAATGTAACCATTTAAAAGGTACCTTTATGTCACCAGTAGGCTTTCTATGGCCTCCCCTCCCAGGCATTGGTTGTGTATCAATTTGAAAATGTCTTTGTGGGCTCTGGCTCCATGGCCACCCCAAAGCATGGTGTTGATAAGTGCACAGTTATCAGGCAACCAAAGTTAGTAGCTCTTGGCCCTGGATTTTTACGGTTTCCCTGCTCCTTGCTGTCTGCCCAGGCAATTCTACTGGGCTTCCTCGCCCTGCAGCTTCATGGTCCTCTCTTTTTCCTGTCCCGGATGCATATCTGTAACTTACTCTGTAGCTCTGCATGCTCTAGGGCAACCCCTTCTCAGTTCAAAAGGTAATCACCACTTAATTTCATCCCTCATGCTTTTATAACTGCTTCTTAAGGTTTATAACTGTTCTGCCAAGGTTTACGCTATGCTAGCCCCAAGTCCTTTGTTGTTTTCTATCTTTTGGGAGACCTGGAGAAATATGTCTGGTCAGCAACTGTTTATCTGATTGCAGATTTATACTGTGCTTACAGAGCCCAGCCCCGATCCCTAAGACTTTCCACTGAGGCTTTGGAATATTCTTTCCCCTAGGCAAACAAACCTCTTTATCCTTTTCCCTTTAAAGGGAACCAGCTGAACTGATGATGTTGAAGGATGTTAGGACATCCTTCCACCTCAAGGGAACAATCATCTCAACAGGGGTCCCTCAAGTCAACTTCTTTCACAGTGAGGCTGAACCACAGACAGGTTCTCCGGTGTTGCCAGAGTCCCATGGGTGCACCTGGAGCTTTTAAGTTCTTTCCTTATAGAGTTTATTTCTTCCAAGACTGGCAAAACTGTACGTAGCACAGTAAGGGGAAAGGCCCCCATAGGCCCTGGTTCCCAGCCGGTGGTGCTGTTTGGAGAGGTTTAGGTGGTGCATCTTTGCTAGAGAACACGAGGAAGAACATCACTGGGGACTTTCCTGTTTTCCCTTTGCCTTCTCTGCTTCATGTTTGCTGTTGAGAGAGTGAACTCTCAGTTTCCTGCCTTTTCCACCATGTCTGCTTCTTGCTTCCATGCCCTCCTGCTATGGTGGACTCTTATCCCTCTTGAACAATAAGCTCAAACAAACTCTTCTGTAAGTTGTCCTGATTAAGGTGTTTTATCACAGCAAAAGAAAAGTAAAAGATACTTAATGGGGGGCCTGGCAAGATGATTCAGTGGGTGAAAATGCCTGTCACCCAAGCCTGATGACCTGGGTGAAATGCCTGGAACCCATGTAAAGGTAGAAAGAGAACAGATCAACTGTTGTGTTCTGCTGGCCTGCCCTGTCACCTGGGTACCCTGTCCCTTTAAGAGACAAGCCCCACCCACTCCCAATCTTCCTCCTCCCGCCAAGGCAAGCGGGGATCTCCTGCCTCCACTTCTTCACTCCCGCCCCCCCCCCCCGTGCGCGCCCCGCCCCGCCCTCCTTTTTCTGAAGAGGCAGCTTTTGCCTCTCTCCCTTCTCCCCCCTTCTGTCTTCTCTCTCCCCTCTTTCTTTCCTCTCTTTCTCTGTCCCCTCCCTTTCTCCCCCGCCTCCACAACCCACTAAATAAACTGTACACCCAAGCTCTTTCTCTGTCTGTCTTCCACCCGCCAGGGGACCCGCTGCGGCCTCGGGTCACCCTCGTCATGAATGATAACACCAACTGCACAAAGTTATCCTCCGACCTCCACAAGCATGCTATGACATGTGCCCCACCCCACGCACCATTCACACACACACATACTAGTAATAATAATAACATTATTGTTGGCCCCCGCAGATCGGTCAGGTTCGGCATCACATGGGTCTCCCATCCAGAGCCGCTGGGTCAGGCTGTTGGCCAAGCCTGCCCCTACCAAGGTGGATGCGAAGTCGGAAAAAGGCCACGGGAAAGGATAAATCATCAGGTAGAAAAAGTGCAAACAAAAAGGAAGAGGGGACAAACATGCAGAAGTGGCTGACCAGCAAACTGCAGATCTGCCTGCAGAAAACGGAGAGACTGAAAACCAGAGTCCAGCCTCTGAAGTAGAAGAGAAAGAAGCCAAGTCTGACTAACCACCCATCCTATCTGTCAGAGTCCCCGCCTCCCTTCTTGCAAAATCCAGAGGAATATTTTTACCAACTATTTTGTAAATGCGAGTTTTTTAGTAGCTCTAGAAACATTTTTAAAAGATGAGGAGAAATCCCTCCTCATCCCATTTTTTAAGCGTAAATGATTTTTTTTAAGAGGTTAAATCACTTCCTGGTTGTTTATTTTTTGGTACAACCAGAAAATAGCAGGAGAGGCTGTGATGTCTCGGGGGTCACCATAACATTCCGTAGAGGGGGCCTACTACATCCCACTACACAAAGCATACTAAATGGTAATTTGGAGTCTTGGTAGTGCATTTGTGTCTGGGATATTTTCAGTTATATCCGGCCTCGCGTTTCTAGTAGAACTGTTTTCTAAAAAACCCCTCCTCGGTCCTTGCCCTGTTAGAACTTTCTGCTCATGGCGGTCCCTCTTCCTAACCAGGGAAATAATGTGTTGTGAGCGATGGAACTTTTGAGTGCGTACCGTATGTGGCACAAAATTGTGAGTCAGCGGAACCGAGGATTGTGAGCACTTGGTTGTTATGTGAGGTCTGGGAAAACTTGCCAAGTGTGAGGATGGAGCATCGCTGGGATAAGTTCAAAGAGAAGCAACACATGGACTGGCTCTTGGGTACGTGAACATAATGTCTTCAGAGTTTGGGTGCATGTTTTTAGAGTTGAAATGTCTGTGTACTTTGCTCCTCAACCAATAGAACCTCCATGGTGAAAGAGTAAGAAAAATAACATTTTTATTATAACAGGAATAATAAAAATATAAAGTTTTATATAAAGAATAAATAGCAGGTGCTTGTCTGATACCTTTGAACCTGTGGAGGCCCGCTGAGATCAGAACTTCTACAAGTCACGTGTGTCTAGAGGGCTGTGGTACAAGGTTGTTTTTGTTGGCTCTGAGCAGGCATCTCTAGAACTAAAAAGAATACTGCTTAAACTGAAAGTGTTTTTACCCAAGATGAAACCAAACTGCATGGGCAAGATACGTGCTCCTGTGCAAAACAAAAACAACATAGTGACCCCTAGTGGCAAACCAAGCAGCAGCAGAGTGATTTGGGAGTTTTTGTTTTGTTTTGTTTTGTTTTTAAGGAACTTGGGCCCATGGCTATTAGACACAGAATCTGTATGATGCTGTAATTCTCATGGACTTATGCTCTTGTCTTATTTATGTTATTTAATGTTTTTTATTTAAAGGGGAGAGCATCAGTGAAGCTCCCCATTATCACAAATAATGTGGTCGTGGGGAATCTCAGGCCCAGCCCGTCCATCTCAAATACAATGGACAGGCCTCACCTTGGGAAAGCCGCCTTCTCAATCCTGGTCTCCACTGATGAGGAAGTGTGCTCCTGTCTTTTCGTTTATTATTAAGGAAGTAGCGTAATGGTTTAAGTAAAATGGCACCATTCCCAGAGGGGCAGCAGCAGGCAGTGGGCCACGAGGGGCAGCGGATCCCGGGCAGGGAGCCGCTTGGCGGGTGAGAGACTTCAGAGGGTCAGCCGGTCTCTTTTAAAGTCTTGGTTTGAATATGTCTATTTATCTGAGCCTCTGAATATCATTTTAAAAATAATCAATTAGCTCGTTTATTTATTCACGGTGCTGGGCGTTCAACCCAGGGCCTGAGGCATGCTGGCCATGCTCTACCACTGAACTGCACTCAAGACCAGCGTAGATCTTAAAGCATTAACTGGGCAAGTATCCTACTTGCTCAGGCTGTGACAGCCGAACACCACAGATTTGGCGGCTGCTTCTTTAATTCATTTGTTTACTTATTTAAAGCTAGCCCTTTGCTTTTGTGGGTGATTGAGTCATTTTATTAGGAGGCTTACAGGTGAGGAAGGGTTGAAAGGGTCAAGGGGCACTGATGTCCTCAGCAGGGCGGAGCTCACTCAGTAAACTAAACAACAGCGGTTGGCTTCTTAGTGATTTCTCCAGGGTGGAATCCTGAGGTCAAGGTACCAGCTGATTGAGTTGTTGCTGTTCCTGGCTCGCAACTGTCACACAGCACTTATCACCCTGCCCTCAAGTAACAAATCAGACTGCTACAAATCACAGGTCACCCTGTCCTCAGGCCACAAAGAGTGAGCAAGGGGCCTAGGGTAAGCAAGCATTGGTTTGTCTTCTCAGAACACTAATCTTATCAGGTTAGGGTCCCACCCTGATGACTGTAATTTGGGAGAAACTCAAAGTATGGAAGGTTTAATCCAGATCACTTACTGTGTGATCAGATGGGGCTCAGACAGATGGTGACATATCCTCCAGCGTTCCAGTTGGCATTTTGGTGTTGAAAGACCCCTGGAGTGGGGAGACTCTCACTCAAGCCTCGGGATAACACGACCCCCCAAGAACTCACGAGAGACCGTCCTTGCTGCAATCACACGAGGTTTATTGACAGGAACCAGTGCTGGGGCCAAGACTCATATCCCACGCAGGGGTAGTGGAGTCTGACCCCGAGTAGCTAGGAGAGGGAGTATTTAAGGGAAGAAATGAAACCACAACCCAAAGGGGGTAGGGAGGTTGGGAAATTCCGAAAATACCAGTGATCACTGAAAAATTCCAAAAATACCAGTGATAATCACAAGGGGGTAACTCCCCGTTTCTCAAGATTATTCTCAAGATCATAATCTAACTTTATGGTCAGCTATTTCCTGGAACAGTCACTGAACCAGCTAACCTAGATTTTTGTTTCTTCTCTCCCTGCTAGATTTTTGGCTCTATTCTTTCTGGGTCTGGATTTATCCAGGTCTTTCAGTGTCCTACGACCCCATTAGGGGGAAGAGTTTATATATTAGGGAGAAGAACTATGATGGCACCCAAGACCCAGAAGGACGCAATGTTAAGAGTTAACTTTCTTCTTCATTCTTTATTCAGGGCCTCTACGGGACTGACACCTTTTATCACGTGAAGTCCTCATGCTCAATAGCTCTGACACTGTGCTCATAAGCAGCTGTTATGGGGTACCCAAAGAGGAAAACCTAAGAGGCCCGAATAAGTCAGATGGAATCTTTTTTAACTGTTGGTGGGACTGTCCCAAACAGATTAGCAGGAAGCCGACTCAACCTTCCGTTCGAGTTTTTGCAGGGCAAACCCCTGAATTGTGAAATAATGCAGAAGGGCATCTCAGGAAGTCTGCAGCGAAGAGTTCTTTAGGGAAGTGGAGAGATTGCAGTTAAATGACCAGGCAGCTGAGGGTCACATTGTGTAGGGATTGTAGCTGTCCTATGTGGCGAGACCAGTTTTTCCCAAGATAGTTTTAGCACTCCAAGTATTCTTAGGCAGACTGGATCTCAGTAGCCCACTACGCAGCCTTTGAGTCCGCCTGTAAATCTAAACCGACAGTGTTATGATTTTACAGTACCCACGAGTACTCACTGGCTCTCGAAAGTCTTTCATTTTACTAATTTTCAGGAGCCAGGCACTGATGGCTGCATTGGAGAAAGACCCTTGAGCGATATAGGCTATGGTTCCTTACCACTTTCAAATGGGTGACACAAACGAAATTCACCATGACCAAACCAGAAAGAGGAAGTCAGAGGATGGACAAACAGTCAAAGTGAGAGGGGACACACTCCCAAGATTCTGCTGGCTTCCCATTTAGTACATAAGCTGCCTCAGCCATGGCTCCTCTCTTACACAGTGACATGGGGGCACGGGGTAAGGTAGGGGGGTATGAGCATTAAAAGGCTATGGCAGGGCATTCCATTCTGCCTTTCTCCCAGGCAGTGTTCCAGTCTTTGGTAGGGTCAACATGAGGTCATCCTGAAAAGTTCTAGAGAACCCAGCCTGTGGGCTGAACCGTGGGTGGTCTTTGAGGATTTTAGAGATGGTTGCTATCAACCCCTTCCCCATGAGCACAGGTATCTCCATTGTTTCACCAATTAGGCCTGTGTTGGTTGCAAGGGTGTTTGAGGAAGGCTTTGCTGGAACTGAGTCAACATGGAACTGCCCTTATCTGTAATCAGTGTCCTCTACACTTCTGAAGTACCAGAGGGCACGTTTATAACCTGTTTGTGTGGAGCTTGTGACTCAGGCAAAAACTCAGTTATCTTGACCCGTTTGAAAGATTCTAATCAGTAGCGACTGGGCACAGGGCTTCACCTCTCAAAGTCCCATTTCTGTAAATAGGGATTTGAAAAATTAGAGACTGTTACTTCGGGAAAATTCAGCAAGACGACCTAAGAAAGATGACACTGTGGCCTTTGTCAGATTCTCTTGAGCTTAGTCAGTTCTGACACCAGAGCCGAGTCTCAGTGAGCGCCATTGTACTAGGCTGGTCCCATGGTGCTGAGGCATGAAGCTCAGGCCAGGGCTTCCCAGCAGGCAGCGCTGAGCTTGCCAGGACACGGAGTGTTTTCCATTGGCGTGACTGACTCCCCAGGGTTACTAATGCTGTCAAGCTTATTCTTCTTATATTCTGTGGGTTCCAAAAATTGATAATAATAATAATAACAACAACAACAGCGATAATTAGGGACTATGTTATGTTGCTAAAAAAAAAAGTTTTAAATTAAGGGAAATTAGAAGGGGAATTTACCAAAAGCCCAATTGGGTCAAATGAAGAAAATGTGGTATTTGACTTTATAATTGGCAAGGAACTAATTGATGTTCTTTTAAAAGTATGCAATTTATACTTATGAGGCAAAGCCTGGATAAATTTAAAAAATAATGGTCAATAAATTTGTGTCACCTAAATCAAAATTTCCCACTAATACTTCATATTTTATATAACTTCTTAAATATAATATACATATAATATAGGCGTGAACAACTATTTGCCAGTGAGTCTTACTAGTCACAGATAAGGCCTCTTTGGAAAAGGAATTGAACCCCAGGCTCATCTGTTGGGAGAAGCAACCCCACAGAGCATCTCTGCAGGACTGTGCTGCAGGTACAGTATTTGCTTCCTCTTGAGGCTTTGCTGCCTCCAATTTGTATTTTGAAAGGCAGTCTTAATGTTCTATTTTAAGTTTTACATTTTAATCTCACCAGGTGAGAATAAGACCACAACCAACGTTTTTGAGTCAAATTTGAAGCTGAAGGACTCTAAGACATTTCTGAGGCCTATCAGCATTACTGCCCTGGGAACCGGGAACCCGACAATTACCCACTCACGTACTGGAATTTTGGGGACTTTTCATCTCCCTGTGGGTATTCTCCAAATAGAACTCAGTACCTGGAGTTGGGGCAAGATAACCCACAGATGCTGATTCAGTTCCTGGAATAGAGTCAAGATGACCCACAGATGTTCCCTCTTACCTCGTCTGATCTGGCAACCGCTCTCCCACCTTGGCTTAGACCAATCATTACTAGTATCCCTTTGAACAAGCCAATCATAATAGTTGAAAAACAACCCCCGGACTCCTCCTCTATTTCTATAAAAATAGTATGTAACAACTATTCGAGGTCCTTCACCTCCCGAGGCTGAGGGACTCTGTCACGGCAGAATAAAATCCTCTTGCTTTTGCAACAACTGTGGTGTGTGAGTGGTATGTTGGGGCAACTCTTCCTTGGTGATTGGACTTTAGGGTCCAACAAAGCAGGCTTTATTAAATACTGGTTAGGACAATGGGCACTGGCCAGGTCCATACCCAAGATTCCCAGAGTATGACACCAAATTACATTCACTAGTCAGAGTCTTATAAAGGCAAAACCCACAAGGCTATATACTTCCTGTCTTCGTCCAATCAGGGGCAGGCATACATCCTGACATACTTCCTGCCTATGTATCTCCTGTTTACATATGATCAATCACATCCTGTGCAGTTGGGGCAATCAAACTTGTTTACAGAAGCAAATACATGTGGCTTGTTACGGTACATGAACAACAGACCCCACCATTCCAGGAAGCCAGCTGTCCTTGGGCAAGTGAGGCTTATAGGTTAGACACTTTTCTGTTTTATAGATCTCTTGAGTACAGTAATTTAAACTTAAAACAAACTTTAGCTACTACAGTGGATTTTTTGTTTGTTTTGTTTTGCGTTTTTGAGACAGGTTTCTGTGTAGCCCTGCCTGTCCTGGAACTTGCTCTGTAGATAAGACTGTTCTATAACTCACAGAGATAGACCTGTCTCTTCCTCCTAAGTGCTGAGATTAAAGGTGTGCACCACCACTGCGTGGCTTGTCATTGTTTTTTTTTTCCTGCAATGCATTCTAAAAAGTATCTATTTATCCATCTATCTACCTACCTACCTACCTATTTATTTATATGCCTGAGTGTGTGTGTGTATGTGTGTGTGTGTAAGGATTAAACAGAGGAAACCTCATTATTATGCCATTTGAAAGTAGCCTGTTGGAGGATTTGGTACTTTTATAAACTCCAAATCTTTTTTTAACCTAATTATTTACCACAAGGCACAGGTGGTTGATAACTGAAAGCAATCTTTGAAAAGCAATGTTTTTGTTCGTTTGTTTTAAAAAACTGTTTTGTGAGTTTCTCTCTCTTACTGCGAAGTCTGTCAGCAAGGTAAACTGTGTGGCTGCATTTTTCAGAAGGAGGACCTAGGAGCTCTAGGAAAAGCAAGGCCTGAGTTTTACTAAATGGACTGAACAGGCAGCTGTAGCCCTTGTGGGCGAGGGGAGGAACTGGATGCTCTTTGCTGTTAAACCAATAAAGCTACAGTTAGCTGTCTCCATCATTTGAGATCTGAGAAGGATAAATCTGAGCAGGAACTATAATCCAAAT
Source organism: Ondatra zibethicus (assembly GCA_004026605.1). Taxonomy (NCBI): domain Eukaryota; kingdom Metazoa; phylum Chordata; class Mammalia; order Rodentia; family Cricetidae; genus Ondatra; species Ondatra zibethicus. The sequence goes on from PVIU01000793.1 coordinate 188,338, forward strand.
GATCTTCGTATCAGTGAAATTGACAGAGACTTAGCCAGTAGTTATCCTAGGCTCCACTGTGGGAATCTTGATGCTTTCCTTGGGGGTAGATTTCTCAGGACAGTAGTCAGAGGTCAGGGTGTCCTTCACACAAGACAGCATTAGCTTCTCAGCAGCCATGTAGGGCAGCATCAGCCTTCTGACAGACAAGGAAGATCTGAGAAACTTTCATGTGGATGAGGAGTTTGAGACTGGCCTGTGCCAGTGAAGTCAAAGAGGGACAGTCAATTCTTCAGTGTCCTGTTTGTTCACGGTCTGGGCAGGGTCCTGGCAGTGGGTAAGGCATGGGGCAGTTCTTTGCCCACTGATTGGTGTTACCATGATCCAGGTGGAGTCTTTTGTGACCCATTGTCATCTTTGGAGGGGACTTTAGGGCTGTCTCTAGGTGCAGGCACTTTTGTCTATTATGGGAAGGGTCTTTATCAAACATTTTTAAATGCCACATTCAGCACATCTCTGAGGAGTTGAGGGGCATTATTTAATTTACTAAGTATACCTGATTTTACACAGACTCTGTTTCTTTTCAGTTACTATTTCAGGCTTAACCTGACAACATATACGGAAGACTATATAAAGGGAGGTGTATATTTGCCTCTCCCTACAAGCTTGTTTCTGTAGATGACTGAATTTGTGTTTAGCATGAGTATAGACATAGTTTTGAATGCATTAAAGAACTTGATTATTTATAAGGCGACTGACCATTAACTTGCATGTCTAGTTATCTTTAACAGTTTACAATGATTTAGTAGCTTTTACAGAATTAGGTTTTACAGATTTATTTCTGTATTTAACTTATTGTCTGTGGGGCTACTGGTAGTGGGACCAGGATTTATCCCTACTGTTTGAATTGGCTATTTGGAACCCATTCTCCTTGGAGGGATACCTTGCCCAGCCTAGATAAAGGTAGGACGACCTTGGTTCTGCCTCAAAGCGAGCCAGACTTTGTTGACTTCCATGGGAGGCCTTACCCTCTCTGAGGAGTGGATGGGGATGGGAAGGTGGGAGAACAGGAGGAGGAGAGGTGTGGGAACTGGGATTGGTATGTAAAATGAGAGACGATTGTCTTAAAAATAAATAAATAAAAATTGTAGTCTTAAAATTTGAATTGAAGATTTAATTGAAAATGTCTAGCAATAAAATAAAACTTTAAACCTTAACTATAGTCCATAAAGGGACCAGGAACCTTACAAAACCATAAATGGAGCTCACAGAGACTGGCAGCCATATTTTTCTGATTCATTTACAGTGCAACATTACAGAATATTACTTCTTTGTACGACTCAGTTTAACCAATAGCTAAAGCTTACTTAAGTTAGAAAAGACTAAGAGGCTAGACATGTATCTTTAAGTCAATTATTGTTAATCTAAGTAGACCTAAGGAATTTATAAACCTTATTTATCAAATCTATTTTATTTATTAAACATATGCTGTGGTTTTTTCTTTAAAATTTTTATTTTTAGGACAAAGGTCATCATATAAAAAAATCTATCTTAATCCAGAATATCTTGGAGACCTGTTGTTAGTCTAAAAAGGAGATAACAAGAATTATTTCACTTGGGAGGTAGAAGCAGGTGGATCTCGGTGAGTTCAAGGCCAGCTTGGATACCCACGACCTTTAAAGGATGAACTTTTTTTTTTTGTAAAAAAGAACCAAGGAAGGGGGAAGAAGTCAAAGAACTGTGATTACATTTAGCCATCTTAATTTTTATATAATATTTTTTGATTAAAAAATTTAAATAACATGAGTCATAACTACCAAATTCACCATTTATTATATGACATTTTCCTAGGGGAGGCATTAGAAGTTATCTGGAGCCTTTACCCAGTATATGTAACACCTTTCCCACTACTGTGCAGGTGGAATCCCTCCTTAATGTTAGCCTTTGGCCTGTGTGTCTTAGTTTTCCAGAAAACCCTGAGGCCTCATGCAACCAGGGCTTAATTGCTTATGGGCAGCTGTAGGAATGGCTAGCTAGCAGGTGACAGTCTGCTGGCTTCACCTATTATCTCCTTTTCTAAAGAAATATTAACTTTTAATAAACCCAATTCTTATCATTTTAAGCAGGCATATCTGGGATTATTCCTGAGAGATTTTCATAGCTAGTTTCTGTGTGTCTGCTGATGGAGGTGGGGAGCCTGGGAGGTTTAGTGTTTTTTCTCTTATAAAAGTCATCAAGTTGCAGAATAACCTAAGTCTCTGAAACCTAGAAGCCATTAAACAGAAACCTAAAAAAGCCAGACATTTATGGAAACTCAGATAATGATGACATCAGGTTTTTTTTTTCAGGAGTGGGGCAGGGGGCTGGTTTTTTGAGACAGGGTTTCTCTATGTAACTCTGTCCTGGAACTTACTCTATAGTAGACCACGCTGGCCTTGAACTCACAGACATCCTCCTGCCTCTGCCTCCCAAGTGCTGGGATTAAAGGCATAGACCACCACCAGCCCGCACAGATTTTTAACTATGTACAATAAGCTTACAAACCTTTTTATATATTTATATATAAAATGTTTATATATTAGTATATATTTATATATTTTATATTGGTATATATTTATATAATATACTAATTTTATATATATTTATATATACTACTATATAAGCAATATATATATTAGTTTTAAGGTACAAAACATTTATATATTAGTTTTACAAATCTTAAAATAAGTTTATACTTTAACAAAAGTTAAAGTTTTAGCAAGTTAAATAAAACCAAGAAAAGGAGTGAGGGGAGAAGGAGTGTCTTCTGCTGGGAACAGTCTACTTTTCAGCTTTTTTAGAGCACCTAGAGTTTTTCTTCGACTGTTCTCCCACTCCCCCCCCCCCCTTCTCTGTGTGTGTCCTAAAGCCAGATGGCCAAGATTTAGGACATAAATTTTGAGATTTTGGAAGAAACCTTTTTCTTTTCTCTTTCCTTTCTTTCTTTCTTTCTCTTTCTTTTTCTCAAGACAGGGTTTCTCTGTGTAGCCCTGGCTGTTCTGGAACTCACTGTGTAGACCAGGCTGGCCTCACAGAGATCCTCCTGCCTCTCTGCCTCCCAAGTGCTGGAATTAAAGGCATGGACCACCACCACCTGGCTGGAAGAAACTTTTAAACAAGCCTGCTTTGGTCTGGAGAAGGGGTCCATAACCCAACTCCAGAGTCAGGTTTTTAATAAAGCAGACCAGCATAAAAACAGCATTTCAATATTATCCATACCCAAAATACACCTGGATCCCTGCAAAACCAACCAGTCACCAGTGAGGGACCAGATCAAGCAGAAAGCAAAGAAAGCTCAGCGATAACAATCTGTGAGACCGAGGAGACCTAAACAGCAGGCTCCAGCCAGGCAGTGACAGGACAGGGACAGAGCAAGCTCCGGGGGAACTAGCACAGAGGGAGCCTCCAAATGTTTTGGAGTTCATGACCCCGGGGAAAAGGCCACAGATTTAATCCAATTATAATGAAAGGATTTATTGATTACTGCAGCTGGACAACAATCTCTGAGCCAAACTTGAGATTGTTGTATGAAGGAGGTGAGGGAAGGATTTTTAAAGATGGCGACCAAAGAAGACCTTGAGTATCTGCACAAACAAGCCAAGAGCTGCTCTGTTCTGCCAAGATTAGGCAGCCAGAGTGGCCTCAAAATAGTCCTTGAATGTCTGCGTAAGCAGGTTACAGAAGCCAAGAAGCAGTCAGTCATATCATAACAAGCAGATGGTCACAGCTGTACATTGGTGGAGGTCACTGAGTCAGGGTTACTGAGAACTCACTTTACAGGGATTGGAGTCGGGGACATGGCTGGTGGGTACCAAGATGGATACCTGCTGCAGCCAGCGCAACCTGGATAGCCAAGACTGGTAGGGGGTGCCAAGACTGGTAGGGGGTGCCGGGACTGAGATAGGAAGGCTTCTTTACAGGTGGCAGAACAGCAACCTTTATTTTGCTTCAACCAAAGCCTTTTATACCTCTATTGCTTCTGTGAAAAACCACCAGCCGGAAAGAACACAAACATCCTTGTCAATTACAGACCACAAGGAAGTTCCGCTGTTGGTCAGGGGCGTGAGGGCAGCTAGATCACAACAGATACCTAGCACAAGATGGAGTTTTTTAGCCATCACACCATTGCTTCAAATATTTGTATGATTTGGGGGAACTTCTTTCTTTGCAACCCCAGGTTCTGTTTGCCAGCTTCTTCTGAAGTCTCTCACTGCTAAGTGGGCTGATTTTAAAACACACTCCCAGCTCCATTTCCACCCCCAGTCTCCTCTCCACTTCCTTGCTATCTTCAAATGCCACCTGGCACCTTGATCACTCCAAACACTACGGACACCAAGCTGTGTAGCTAGCCAGATGCAGACCTTACCAGAGGTTTGTACCAAGGAAGGGAAGTGAATTTGCAGCTCAGCACAAAACAAACAAAAATCACCACCACCAACAACAACGTTTTGAGACAGGGCCTTACTCTGTAACCTTTTTGGCCTCAAACTTGTGATGTCTGCCTCAGCCTCCTTTGTGCAGGGTCACAGGGGTGCATGAGCACTCCTACCTTCAGCACGTGACCGTTAGTGGTCCCTTCTTTCTCTGCCTTCTTCCTTCTCTCTCTCTTTTTTCTTTTACATTAATGGGGATTGAATCTAGGGCATTTTGCCTGGTAGGCAAGTGCTGAACAGCTGAGCTATGTCCCCAGCTATAGGTCCTTTGGTTTAGTCTTTGCTATCTCTGCTAAGACCTCACTGTCCTATCCTGTGTGCTACTCACTGTGCTTCTCCCAAGATGCTTCAGTGATTCTCCCTGTTACTGGTGCAGAACACTCTAGCCACTGGGTAGCGAATGCTTATGGGTTACAAGGCACCATGCTTTTCATTTCTCAAGGAATTATGGGTGTTCTTCTGCCGGGGAAACGGCTTAGTGGCTAAGAGCACTTACCGTACTAGCATGAGGATCTGAGTTCAAATACCCAGGGCTCATGTAAAAAAGCCAGGTATGGTTATACACACATAAACCCATAATCATAGCACAGACACCTGGCAGCAGGAGGATCTTTTGGCCTTACTAGCTATCAGTGCGGGTCCAGATTCACAGGCTAGAGTGACAGAGTAGGCGCCCAGCATTTTTTCTGGCCTCCACACACATACATTGGTATGCACATACGGCACACAAGTGCATCACATACACAATAAATAAATACAACAATGCAAATAGATTTACCTTGGAACAGTAATAGGCATTCTTGTTCTCTTTTGTTGTGGACGGTGCAGGCACCTATCCTAGACCTTTTCGTTTCTTTAAAAGTTTTTTACACAGCTGTTTTAGCAAAAGAGGCAATCAAGACATTTTGCCAAATACATTTTTTGGCATTTTTGAGGCTGATCTTAACATTAGCATGTAGTGCAAGGTAGCCCTACACTCACGGTGATCCTCCTGCCTTAGTCTCTCGAACGCTGAGATTACAGGTGTGTGCCAGGGCAAATACAATTTTTAAAATATTTCAAATGTTCGATAAACTTTATTTGCAGTTCCAGAATTAAGCAGAAAACTTTCATTCCATAAGAATAAATGTTCCCCCTACGTGTTTGCATTTTCTGATGTTGGGGCTCAAACTGAGGGCCCTGAGCCCACGAAGGAAGTAGTCTGTCACTGGCCTGCATCCCTGGCGCTGTACAACCCTTCCGATGGCCCTTTTGCTTTCTATTGCTATGATAAAACACCCTGACCAAAAGCACTCTGGGAAGGAGAGGGGCTATTTCTCACTGCAGCTTCCAGTCTATGATGAAGGGAAGATAGCACAGACACCTGGCAGCAGGAGCTAAAGCAGAGGCTATGTAGGGACACTACTTACTGCCTTGCTTTCACAGGTTCCTCGGGTTACAATTCAGGACTACTTTCCCATGAGTGTTACCATCCACCTTTGGCTGGAGCCTCCCATATCAAGAAAGTGACTCACAAACTTGTTTACAGGTCAAACTGATGGACAGGCATTTACTCAGCTGAGGCATCCTCTTCCCAGATGACCCCAGGTGTGTCAACTTGATAAAAAACTAACCAACACAATTTTTTTTTTTACTTCTAGGACACAGTACGAGACAACATGACAAACAGCAAGACTAGAAAGAAATACAAGTGAGACCACACGATTGTTGCATGAGTAGCTTGGGCAGTAGAAGATGACCAGTTTATGTGAGGGTGCTGGACTGCCGTCCAAAGGCAGAAATCAGGGAAAGGGAACACTTTGGGTTGGGTCTTCACTATAGGATAAGTGAAATTGAATAGGAAGGGATAAGAGAGACATGAGTGACCGAGGCAGGATGAGCAGTGAAGTCCTGGTTAACATTGAGGACTCTAGGCTCACATAGCCATTTGCCCCTGGATGACTTTGGCAAATTAGTTCATCTCTTTGCTTGAATTGGAAAACTGCCATAGCAATAGGTACCTTCCTCAAAAGTCTGTGGTTAGGAGTAAATGAGAAAATGCAGACTAAATGAAAGGAGTAGTACCTGAAATATAAAAGAGCAATCTAGCTCAAGTTAAAAGGGAGAAAAAAGTGACCATAGCTAACATCTTTTATATTTAAATTAGCTATTACAGTAATATTTTTGAAATGACTTTTCACATTTGTTATTTCTTTGATTTAATTTCTTCAATAAACTTTTTAAAAATTATGTTTGTGTGTGTGTGTGTGTGTGTATAGATATGTATGTGTGTGAATCAAAGAACATCTTGTGGGAGTGTGTTCTTTCTTTTAACTAGGTGAGTCATGGGGATTGAACTCAGGTCCTTGGGCTTGCTGGCAAGAACCTTTATCCACTGAATCAGCTTGCCTGCCCATCTCCAGTAACCTTACAGGCATTTGTGGTGACTATCAGTCACAGACCTTCCAAATTAAAATCTTTGCATTCATTTTTAATAGTAAAACACCAAACCAAACCCAAGAGGGTTCAAGCTCTGAAATGCTTAAAAGCAGATTTTTGCCCAATGATTATTTCCTGATAACTTGTTTTTCAAATGTAGGTAGATTTTCTCCAATGGGGTACAGTTAGAACATGCAGTGGGAAGGCCAGGGGTTGGCTGGTCAATCAAAAACAATTTGCTCAGACTTTGTCCCTCTTACAGTTTAGTCATGCAAATGATTAGCCAACTCCAAATCAGTAAGGAATTAATTAACATTAAATAAGGAATGCTTGAAATCAGGCCTTTTTGTCTGTTTTTTGTTTCGTTTTGTTTTCGAGACAGGGTTTTTCTGTGTATGTCTGGCTGTCTTGGAACTGAATTCTGTAGACCAGGCTGGCCTCAAACTCACAGAAATCTGTCTGCCTCTGCCTCTCTGAGTGCTGGGATTAAAGGCATGTGCCACCATTTCCCAATTGGAAGTTAGGCTTTTAAAATCAGATTTTTAAAAAATTTCTCAAGAACAGTAACTTCTGGAAATAAAGATCCCAAGCTCCAGTATGATGATTACAGAAGACCATTGATGCTGAATCTCTAGAACCAATGAGTGTGCTCCCAGCCTTAACCTGCCACACCCTAAGTGTCCCCATCACAAATAGGAGACAGGAAAGAAGACTTGGCTCAGCACCACAGAGACACTGTAGCTCTTTAAGAGCTGTCGTATTTTCATTCTGTTTCCTCTGCTCAGAAAACACTGAGTTCTTCTCTGGGGAAATGAGACTTGAAACAGGTTTTATTCTATAGCCCAGATTGACTTGAGACTCTCTAGGTAGTAGACCAGACCTCAGACTCTGGTGGTCCTCCTGCCTCTGCCTCTTGAGTGCTGAGAGCGCATGTGTGAGCCACAACTTGCTATAGACATGCATCTCTAGATGCTTTCCCTTGCATTCTATTCTGTGCCTCCTTTTCTTCTTTACAAGTTCCTTGGAACTCCCTGGTGAGAGCCCTGTAATGACTCATATTTATTTAGCTTTCCCGCAAGGCCAGACATAAAGTGCTAATAAAGTTACAGAACTTCAGAAGCAAGCATAATGAATACTTCCTCTTCCAGCAGGGTAAAGGGAGGGAAAAGATAAGCAATTTTGTCATTGGGACAGACAGGCAAGTTCCAGGTTTAACTGTGTTGCCCAGGCTGACCTTGAACTTTCCTGAGCACTACCACACAGGTATAAGTCCAGTTTTTTTTATAAAATCAGGAGTATGTATAGAAGGCCATGGTGGGAGAGTTGCATGCATGTTGTCTCCACTAAGTTGTGTGGCAGGTTCACTGTGGGCCTGAGTGTATGACCAGTAGAATGTCCCTAGCACATGGCTACCTGGTGTGTATGCGGCTCGATGACCTTTACTGTCCCAGCCACTGAGATCGGTATTATCAAGATCTCAGGGATCCTTGCAGCTCCTTTTGCTCTAAGTTTCTCTGTTCCACACCCATGAATAATGGTTGTTTTGGATGGTGCTAAGGTCAGGTAGAACTGAGTAAGGAAGGGATACAGAGGCCTCCAAGTACTTCTTTGTACTTTGATTTCTCCATCATCTTGGATTCAGGAAGATTCCCCAACTTGCTCTCTTCCTTCATTGATAACAAAGTAGCACATAGTACATTCACTTAATAATTGCTTGGCCAAAGATAAGAAAGTTGAACTTTTCTGTTGATTGGTTCTTTCTCTCTCCTCTAAATAGTTCCTCCATTTTAAATGACTGTTCTGGATTTTCTTCACAGATTGCAAGATGATATGATTTTACCATTGCATTAGAGCCACAGACTCACCCTTAGAACTGAGAGGGGGCCAGTCACATTGGGGAGACTGGACTGATGTCCAAGGTTACTTAGCTCCATTCCTTTAGGAGAGACCTCAGATTCTTCCATCTTTCTCATCATTCATTGTCCAGGAAGTACTTGCCTATGTTTCTGGGCACAACAGCTCCAGGAAGCACTGTGTGGAAGCCCCAGCGATGAATTTATTGGATGGTTAGTTTGTGTGTTTTTTACTGTGAGTGGGGCTGCTCGAGAGGTTTTGTCTATTTAACAGATGACTGGAAGCATCATGGAAGAGGCTGGAACTTCTCTGGAGGTTAAACAGGGCCAGAGATGATGTCGTGTGTGCCTGACCTGGGCAGTATCATAGGACTGCTCTCAGAGGGCTGTGTGCTTGACTTAATGCTCTGTTAATACTGCCTTGAAATATTCTGTACATTTCGGACAGGGACCCTTGTTTACATTTTATACTAGCACCTGAAAATTATGTAGTTACTCCTGGACAGGACATAGTCTTTTGGGGAAATAAATCTTAAGGTAGAAGAATAATAAGAAACAAATAACTGAACAACAAGGGGTTGGAGAGATGGCACAGTAGTTAAGAGCATTTTCTGTTCTTTCAGAGGACCTGAGTTCAGTTCCCAGCCGTAGGAGGCTCACACTGCCTGCAACTCCAGCTGCAGGGGGTCCAAACACTTCTGTCTTCCAAGAGCACTCGTGTGCATTCACACAGGTACACATACATACACATACATAAAATAAATGAAAAACCCAGCCAAACAACAAAAATAAAAGAGAAATAGGAATAATAACAAATACTGGGTTTGTTAAATGTGGGTTTGATAACTTATATATAAATAGTTATATAACTAAATGGCTTTCAAATTAACTTGCAGTGAAAGCAGTCCGCAGTGGACACTGAGCTTATAAATGGTTTACATGGATTAACTCAATTTAGACTCACAAAGAGACTGTAAAATGAACGCTATGGTTAACTCCTCCCCTTCTTCCTTCCCCACTTCTCCTCTTCTCTTTCCCTCCTATCCTCTTCCCCCTTCCCTTCCTTCCCCTCCCCTTCTCTCTTCTTCCTTTCTAGCCCTCCCTCTTTCTCTTCTCTCTACTCTTCTTCTCTAGCCCCCTCCCCCAGTTCTTTTCCTTCTCCCTTCCTCTTTCTCTTTCCTCCTATCTTGCCCTTTCCTCAATCTTTCTTTCTTCTGCTGGGGACTCAATTTGTTGCCTAGGCTGACCTCAAACTCCTGGGCTCAAATGAGCCTCCCACATGAGCCTTTAAGGCAGCCTAATTCAATTTTGTTATTGCCAAACATCCATTTGATTTAGTATATATCTATATTAGTTTAGCTATTTATTTCTATGTAATCCCCATTCTGCCCTATAGGCAATCTGTTGGCTTTGTTGTTGTTTTCTTGCTTTTTCTTGTTTTTATTGAGCGATACATTTTCCCTCATTCCCCTTATTTCCTTTCTTCCCCCCTTCTACCCTTTCCCGTGATTCCCCACACTCCCAATTTACTAAGGAGATCTTGTCTTTTTCACCTTCCTATGTAGATCCATGTATGTCTTTCTTAGGGTCCTCTTTGCTATCTAGTTTCTCTGGGATTATGGCCTATAGGCTGGTTTTACTTTACTTTATGTCTAAAAGCCACTTATGAGTGAATACATAGTATATTTGTCTTTCTGAGTCTGGGTTACCTCACTCAATATGTTTTTTTTTTCAGGATCCATCCATTTACCTGAAAATTTCAAGATTTCATTATTTTTTTTTTACCACTGTGTAGTATTCCATCATGTAAATGTAAAACATTTTCTTTTTCCATTCTTTGGTTGAGGGCATCTAGGTTGTTTCCAGGTTCTGGCTATGACAAATAATGAAGCTATGAACATAGCTGAGCACCCGTCCTTGTAGTATGATTGAATACTTTTTTGGGTATATACCCAACAATGGTATTGCTGGAACTTGAGGTAGATTTTTCCTAATTTTCTGAGAAAGCACCACACTGATTTCCAAAGTGGCTGTACCAGTTTGCACTCCCACCAGCAGTGGAGAAGTGTTCCCCTTACCCCACAACCTCTCCAGCATAAGTTGTCATCAGTGTTTTTTAATCTTGGCCATTCTGACAGATGTAAGATGGAATCTCAGAGTTGTTTTGATTTGCATTTCTCTGATGGCTAAGGATGTTGAGCATTTTCTTAAGTGTCTTTCAGCCATTTTAGATTTGTCTGTTGAGAGTTCCCTGTTTAGGTCTGAACCCCATTTTTTCTAAATTGGATTGTTTGTTCTTTTGATGTCAAGTTTCTTGAGTTCTTTTCATAGTTTGGAGATCAGTCCTCTGTCTGATGTGGGGTTAGTGAAGATCTTTTCCCATTCTGTAGGCCGCCGTTTTGTCTTGTTGACCATATCCTTTGCTTTACAGACGCTTCTCAGTTCCAGGAGGTCCCATTTATTAATTGTTTCTCTCAGTGTCTGTGATACTGGGGTTATATTTAGGAAGTTGTCTCCTGTACCAATGCATTCAAATGACCCTTAACAAGGGGAAAACTAATTAACAGATAAGATAGAAGTCTGTGAAATGCCTCAGTGGGTAAAGGCACCTGCTATGCAATCCTCACAACTTGATTCAACCTACTAGAATACACGAATTAGTGATGAAGGAGAAGAGCTACTCTGGAAGGCTGGCCTCTGGCCTTCATTAGTGTGTGCCAGCACTTGTACACATGCAATATATAGATACAACATACCCTAATGTTAGTAATGAAATGTCTAAAAAAGAAACAGCAAATAAATGAAATAGATGGCGGATTTGAATAATAACCAAATATTAGATATTTAAAAACACATGCCATATACCTGTGAGTCCTTGGTTTGATGAGATTTGCAAATGTGTTGTACCTATTTAGGGTACTTATTTTCACACCATTCATTTGTGTGTGTGTGTGTGTGTGTGTGTGTGTGTGTATGCATATGTGAACATACTCATGTCATTATTTGTGTACAAAGGTCAGAAGAAACCCCCATGAGTTAGTTCTTTTCTTCCACCTTGGGTCACAGGGATTGAACTCAGATCATCAGGTGTATGCAGCAGCCATTTTTACTTGCTGTGCCATCTCACAACCCTACTTACATTCTCTGTGATTTTTTGAAGGGCAGAAGTTCTTAATTTTTTTTGTGAAACCCAGTTTGTTAGTTTTCTGTATGCATTGTGCTGATAGTGTTGTATCCAAAAGGGTCTTTGTATACATAAAGTTGCCCCCCCCTTTTTTTATTCTGCACTGAGTGCACTCAGTGTCCTCCAAGCTGCACTGAGCTCCTAGGGTCAAAGCAATTGTCTTGTCTCAGCTTTCCAAATAGCTGGGACTCTAGGCTATCACACTGTACCCAGCCATGTCTGGATTTAGGTCTGTAATCCATTTTGGATCGCTTTTAAAGTACACCAGAAGTAATAAATTAAAGGCCATGTTTTTGCTTTTTGTGCTGTGTGTAGTTATCATGTGTTCTGGTGTCATCTTATGAAAAGATTATCTTTTCCCCATGGAGATGCTTTTATAACTTTGTGGGAAATTGATTGACTATATCTGTGTGGGTCTATTTCTGTACTCTCTGTTCTGTTCAATTGACGTGTGTCGATTTTTGTCTGATATCATATTATGGGCCAAGTCTTAACCACCAATGTGATTATATTGGGAAAGAGACTCTTGGAAGGCCACCAGGCCATGAGAATGGAGCCTTCATGGTTTGAGTTCATGTCTTTTGAAAACAGGTTCCAGAGCTTTCTGGTCCTTTGTTGACTCTGTGAATCCATGAAGGAAAGGAAAATAAAGGCTGCAACCCAGAAGTTAACCCTTACTAGAACCCAACCATGGTGCACTATGCAGTGAACTCTAAATCCAAGGTTTATGGGGATCTTCACAAAGGCTCCAAGCAGCATGCAGGGGTGAGGCCCGCATTTGCAAACCAGAACACTGAAGGAACACACAGGTGCCACCAGAATCTGAGATTCTGCCTGTGTAGCATTGCTCATAGACTGGAATAGCATCTTTAACTCAGTCGTTCAAGGAGGAGTTCCCAGGTGTGAGAAAGGTATGCTAAAAGACTCAAGACTAAATCCACCAATCAGGCCAGCCAGTTTTTACATCCTATACCCCCACCCACCTCTTTTGCCCCATTAATCTATTCGTCTTTATTTAACACCCAGTGCCAACTTAATAGGAGGGATACTTTCTGCTCTGTACAGGTTTCTTCTTCTTACTCTTTCCTTTTGAATGTTTTCATTTTCCTCTTCCAAAGAAGAGGGAAGCCTGGTGTGCAGGGTCTCTGTGGCTCAGCCTCCTGGTGTGCGGGGTCTCTGTGGCTCAGCCTGTTGGTGTGTGGGGTCTCTGTGGCTCAGCCTCCTGCTGAGATTTGGACTGTCCCATACTATCTGAGAACATACTTTTCCTCTTTCTTTTCAGTCTACATTTAGCCAAACCACTCATATGCTCGTACTGGTTTAATAAAACCCTGATTGGCCAGTAGCCAGGCAGGAAGTATAGGCAGGGCAACAAGACTAAGAGAATTCTGGGAAGAGGAAAGAGAGAGATGCAATCATCAACCAGACGCAGAGAAAGTAAGACAAGAACACCTCACTGACGAAAGGTACCAAGCTATGTGGCAAACCATAGGTAAGAATTATACTGAGCTAATGGGCCAATCAGTTTATAACTAAAAAAAAAAATTATAGGTTGATTTAAGTTTTAAGAGCTAGTTAGTATTAAGCCTGAGCTAATAGACTAAGCAGTTTATAATTAATGTAAGCCCCTGTGTTTTTCTTTGAGGCTGAATGGCTACAGGACCAGGAGGGACAGAAACGTCTGTCTACAAATGGCGACCAAATGTTTTCTCGAGTAGGGTCTGTTTGCTGGCAGAAAGCAGAGGCATGCTCCTTTAAGAGAGGCTTCCTGACTCAGTGTTAGCGGCAAAAATGTTGCAGCTCTTTAAGAGGCTCTGCCACAAAACACTTAAATGGTGTTTATGAGCAGCCAACATCAGGTTTCTTGGTGGTTGCATGAACCTAGAAACTCCAAAGAGCTGTAGCAATAAATATGGCTCCTGACAGTACCTCAGCCATGAAGCTAGACTCTCAAAAAGTGAAGAAATGGGCTGGAGCCAGCTGCCAAAGCTGCAGCTTTAATCCTAGTCATATTGCTTAGCAGATTAAAGACTCGTGTGGCCAGAAAAAGATAGAAATCTCAGTAAAGAGAGATTCAGATGAAAAAACCCTCTAAATGGTTTACACTGTGTTTAAAAATAAATGTAGGCTTGGGAGAGAAAAGAAAAAAGATAAAGTCCTTTAAGAAAAATAGAGTAGTCAGGTATGGTGGCACACACCTTTAATCCCAGCACTTGGAAGGCAAAGGCAGGTGAATCTCTGTGAGTTTGAGGCTAGCCTGGTCTACAGTGTGAGTTTCAGGACAGCCAATGATACACAGAGAAACTCTGTCTCAAAAAACTAAAAATTAAATAATAAAAATAAAAGAAATAGAGTTTTTAAAAAAGTCATGTAAAGATGGAAAATACACAGAGAATCTGGATACTGTATATTATTGTATTGCCTTTGAATTGTTTGACAACTGAGGAAGGAGCAACAGACTAAAAGACATTTGATTATAAACGCTGCTGGATTAATCCAACCTATATGTTTTGAAAATGCCTTCACTTCAAAATTTAAGTCAAAAGATATATTACTTTGGAGAAGAGATTTTGCTTTTGTTTCCACAGGAAATGAGAGGCTGTGGATTCATTCTGAGTTTAAAAAAAATGAGGATTAATTAAGGAAGACTCCCTGAAAAATCTTCATTAGAAGCACATGGCCCAGATGATCCACATTTCAGAGGACCTCTGTTGCAGTTTCTTCTGAGTTCCACATCCAGAACTGCTTCAGACTACTGGCTGAGATGATCCAGCCTCACAGACTACTCCAGTCAGGACTTGGCCATAATTCTAAATTTTCTTTGGGTCCCCATAAGATTATCAGTGCCCCCAGTTAGCAGGGAGTAGCCTAGAAAACTGCACCTAACTCCCCAAAAATGGATTATGGATGTTTGTCTTTGTTTAGCATGTTGGTTATAAGTTGTCATGGATAATGGATAGGAAAAAAGTTAATCAAAGGAGATTAGATTCAGGGTCTTATTTTGAAAAGAAAAAAAGGGGAAATTGCTGTAGGATAGTGCTTTTGCACACTGTAAAGATTTGTCATTCATATTGGTCTAATAAAACCCTGATTGGCCAGTAGCCAGACAGGAAGTATAGGCAGGGCAATGAGACTAAGAGAATTTTGGGAAGAGGAAAGAGAGAGAAATACAGTCACAAGCCAGAGGCAGAGGGAGCAAGACAAGAATGCCTCACTGATAAAAAGTACCAAGTTACATGGCTAAACATAGATAAGAATTATGGGTTAATTTAAGGTATATGAGCTAATTAATATTAAGCCTGGGTTAATAGGCCAACCTGTTTATAATTAATATAAGTATCTGTGTTTCTTTGGAACTAAACAGCTATGGCACAGGGTGGGTCAGAAATTTCTGTCTACAAGTGTTCCCATCTCCGCCTATTCTGATTACCCCAATGCTAATCACTTAGATCAGTCTGTTTTCCTCTCTTTTCTGTTTCTTTCCACTCATGCTCACAGTAACTAATATTATCAACACAGAGAGTATTACCAGTCTTCCTTTATTCCATAAAATGATTGGTGCTAAGGGCTGACTGATTTCTAATTTACTATTAATTTATTTCCACAGTGACTGTTGGTATAGATAACATTCTACTCTCAGGGAAGTATTGAGGATAGATCCCTGTGCCCCAAACATTCAACTATCGGAGGAAAATGACACCCCATCTTACTAAAAACTAGTTCCCCTAGGTATTGCAAACACTTCCACTGAGAGAAGAAAGGTCACTGAAATTTTCAAAAGTTAAAAAAATCCAATCAATGTGCAAATTCCAACGTCAAAAGCTGGAGGTATTTCAAGGTGTGAGAGGCAGGTACCAACACAGGCTGCTTTCCCTAACAAAATATCTCATAACTGAAGGAGAATTAAAATCTTTCCATGACCAAAAGAAACTACAGAAATTTGTAGCCACTAAGCCAGGTCTACAGAGGATATTAAAAGGATTTTCTCTTTTCAGACTGAAGAGAAAAATGACACACTCATAGGATCTGAGAAAGAATAAAAGATGGGGGCACAGTAGCTAGACAAATAGGGATCAAGTGATCAAAGCAAGCACAGCTCACCAGATCCCAGCTTTTCTGTGTGTGTGCCTATCATTTCTGAAGTATCTGTCATTTGTTTTTCATCCTCTCATCTACCCCATTGGTTTTCCAGGGTCCTGTAGTGCAGGATGTGACACTTAGTGATTCCTTTATTTTTGAATGGCAAAGTCATTGTCTCTGTATCCTCAGAAACCAAGGTGGTTGCCAGGATGATAGTGAGTACTTATCCATTTGTCAAATGGACTAATAAAGGGATTCCTACCAGCTATTTGGCATACAGTCATGCACAGTCCTGTTTTATAGAAAAAAATATTTCCAGTACAAAACTACTGACTCTTGTTTACATACCGCTCACAAACTAGTCCAGTGGTGGATGATGCTCCTACAGATATACTGTTAAAACCTTCAGCAGAATTAGCTGAAGATGTAGCTCAGTGGTAGAGTGATTGTCTGGCACGTGTGAGGCCCTGGGTTGAAAGTTCCTGCAGAATTCCTAGACCTGCAAAAAAGCCCAAAATCTATAAATATTAACTTGAGGGTTGCACTCCTAAACTGAGAGCAAGGACAGACACAGTGAAGGAGGCCTGAGGTGTAAAGCTGACTAATGACTGGAGGCCTCTTCTCCTTGCCCCTGTGTTTTTCTTTTAGTTTTCAACAAGAAGCTACAAGGGATCACAGGCTGGGGTAAGCAAAGGCACTGGAGGAGGGTAGAAGGCTGGTTTGCCAGATTTTTTAATAGTCAGATGAAGTTCAGGTGTCCTGTCCTATACAGGAAGGCATAATTCACACAATAAAGATTTATTATATATGTTTAATGAAATGGTATTTTTAAATTTTAGCTGTGCATGTGTTGCATGTAGGGGGGGGCATGCCTGTATGTAATGCAGAGGCCAGAGGAGAATGTTAGGTGTTCTACTTTTGTACTCTTTGCCGTTTCCTTGAGGCAGAGTTTTTCACTCACCTGGCAATCAACAAGCCCGTTCCTGTCTCTGTCCCCCACATTTCTGGGACTGCAGTCATGTATGGCTATTCTTTGTTTAATTTTTTTCTAAAAATTGTCACGAGATTTGAACTAAGATTCTCATTCTTGCACGGCAAGTGCCCTTATTCACGTTGAACTCATTGCCCAGCAGAGGATGTGAAACAAATCCAACCAAGATTCAAGAATCTTTTACTTCAGTGAAATTTCTAAGAATCCAATGGTGTGGGCCAGGAAGAGATATTTCTTATAAGGTGAATGGTCAGTTTAATGAGCCTGGCCCCTCTCACCATCAAGAAAGAAGCACAGAGCCTACTGGCTTATCTGTATTTTGGAGGCAGCACATTTTCACTTGGGTGTGTTACTTCAGCACATACACCAAGTGTCTCAGAAAGCTGCTGGTTTTGTGTAAGAGAAGGTTCTTTCATAGGTCCAGGCTGCTGTGCAGGATGCTAGGCCAAATGTGCTGTATGACTTATCAGGTTCTTGGAATTTTGGAGCAAAGTCCTACTGTTATCTGCAGATAGCTATTCTCCCTTTGAGAAGCAATGCTCAGCCTGTTATTACACCTTACTTAGTGGAAACTGAGCATTTGACAACAAACCATAAAATCATTATGTAGCATGAGCTATCAATCATGAGTTGAGTTGGGTATTACTCAATCCACCAAATCAGAAGTACTGACCTGCAGAGCAGCAATGCATTCTATATGTGATAGCGTTCAAGCAGGTTCTTGGGGCACAACTAAGCTACATGAAGAGGTTCCTACTACGTTATAATGCCTCCAGTCCCCAAGCATGCACCTTAGGCCTTGTTGGATATGCTCTGTGATTGACTGACTGAGAAAGGAAAGACTAAGACCCAGTTTACGAAGGTTCTGAATGGCATTCAGGTTCTACCCAGAAGTAGATACATGTAACATTGCTGTACCATTCTGGAACAGACATGAAGGACACTGGGGAAGGGAAATCACAGTAGGCAGAATTTTGGGGGGTACACATTGTCACGATCATGCATTTTGTTTGGTATCAAAAAGACCAGATGCTATTATATACTGGTGCATGGACTGTAGCTAGTGATTTGCCTGAATGGCCTGGGCCTTGGAAGTATGATTGGAAAATTGGTGTGAAAAACATTTGGGGAAGGGCTGTGCAGGTATACTACTGCAAACAGGCAAGGATATGAAGCTAGTTTTGTGCTATATAAATGCTCACTGAAAGGTGACTTCAGAAGAGGAGGAGTTTAACAATTAAGTGGATTGAATGACCTACTCTGTGGACACTCAGTTTCTTTCCTTGGCCATCCCTGCCCAAGTGGCCATGGTGTCAGAGATGGCTATGTATTGGCTAAATAATGAGGACTTTTTTTCACCAAGGCCGGCCTTGCTGTGGTGCTTGGTGAGTGCCAAATCTGCCAGTAGCCGAGATTAACAAGGAGCCTTTGATATGGTGTCCTTCCTGGGCATGACCAGCCAGCGATCTGGGGATGACAAGTTAGTGATCTGGGCATGACCAGTTAGTGATCTGGGGATGACCAGCTAGTGATCTGTGGATGATCAGCTAGTGATCTGGAGATGATAGTCAGTGATCTGGGGATGACAAGCTAGTGATCTGGAGATGGCCAGCCAGCAATTTGGGGATGACCAGCTAGTGATCTGGGGATGACCAGCCAGTAATCTGGAGATGGCCAGCCAGTGATCTGGTGGCAGGTTAACAACATTGAACCACTTATCTGGTGGAAAAAGCAGCATTTTTTCTTACTTAAAAAGATACTTGTGATTATTCATTTTCTTCTTCTGTTTGTAGTTTTTCTGTCAAAACTTCCATTCATGGATTTATAGAATGTCTTACCCACCATTGTGCTATTCTAAGCAGTATTGTTTCTGACCAAGGAACTCACCTCACAGCCAAAGAAGTGTGATGATGAATTCATGCTCATAGATCCTGTAAGTTTTACCATGTTTCCCACCATCCTGAAGAATTTGGCTTGATAGAATTGATTTGAAATTTGTTTTTTTTTTAAAAATAGTGGAATGAACTTTCTAGAATAATGTTTTTATTATTTTTTTTGAGAATTTTATATGATAAGTTTTGATCATATTCTTTTGGTGTAGGAGGTCCTTCTGTATTTGTGTTGCTTTCATTGGTTAATAAAGAAACTGCTTTGGGCCTGGTGATAGGGCAGAACTTATGTAGGTGGGGAGACAACTGAATTCTGGGAGGAAGAAAGGAGAGAGGGAGAGCAGCCATGAAGCTGCCAGGTCAGACATGCTGAGACTTTCCTGGTAAGCCATGACCTCGTGGTGATATACAGATTATTAGAAATGGGTTGAATCAAGATGTGAGAGTTAGCCAATAAGAGGCCAGAGCTTATGGGCCAAGCAGTAATTTAATTAATACAATTTCCGTGTGATTATTTCAGGGGTTAAGCTAGCCAGGCGGCGGGACGTGGCCCGCTCGCCTCATTACTACATTCTTTCCCCTCCCCAGGTCCTCTCCTATATCTGTAACTACCCAACTTCTTTTTCTTTCCAAAAAACAAAACAAAGTGAAAAAACCCATGGAGACCAATTTGTATTGGCTGAGAACTTCTGAGCATGGGGCTTGTCCTGGAGTGTGGTATACCCAGGGTTGCTCCATTGGTGCACACAGATTTTCCCCTCCCAGAGGCTTCAATTATAACTAGATCCTTGGTGAGGGTTGGGACTTTATGCCCACTTCCTCTCTTTCATGCTGGGATGTTGTCTGGCCTGAGTTTGTGCAAGTCTGTGTGTGCTGTCACAGGCCCTGTGAGTTCTTACACACACCTGCCCTGTGGTGTCTAGAAAACACCATTTTCCTGAAGTCATCTTCTAGCTCTGGCTCTTGCAACCTTTCTGCCTCTTCCCCATAGATTCGCGAGCCTTAAGGGGGCGGTGTGATATAGATGTCCCATTTAGGGCAGAGCATTACAAATTCTCCCATCTTCTGCATATTGACCTGTTGTGGGTCTCTGTGTTAATTGCCATCCACTGCAAGAAGAAGCTTGCACTGATCTATGAGTATAACAATATATCACTAGGAATTGTTTTATCATTACGTTCGTTTAGCAGAATAATAGTGGTAGGTTTTCCCCTATGGCCCATCACCTATCCAGACTTAGATTCTTGGCCTCATTGACAGTGTCAGGTATGGGTTCTATCTCATTGAGCTGGGTTTAAAAAATCCAGTTTAAAAAGTGATTAATATTAATATTTAATATTACTCCTATGATATATATTATATACTGTTGCCACAGTGGGTATATCTTGTCAGCAGCTCACTACTGTAGTTTGCAGGAGTAATAGCTAGATGGGACCGATGATGTTTCTCCTCCAGTAGCATACACAATGCTTCCAGAACTATGAACACTAGTCTGTAGGGATGATGTGTCCAGTTGAGTACCATCTGCATTTCTCCACGTCCTGTGACGTAAGAGTGTAGTGTTTTCAGCAACGGCATTGGCCATAGTCTGTAAGCTTGGGGAAAGGTCCCTGGGAACCCACTGGTCAACAACTCCAATGATGTAGCCTATTCCTGTACTGGAGCTTTTATCTGGTAGCATATGATGTCTAGTTGAGGTATTGTTTCTCCACCCCATTATATGATAATTTCATTTAAATTCATTTTACATATGTACATATTTCAGGAGACTTTTACAGTAGTTTGTTTCCATATAGCATTTTGAAATATTCAGTGTGAATTACTCCTCCCCACATTCCCTCCTTTACCTCGCCCTCCCATCTCCCATCCCATTTAATCATCTTATTCTGATTTCTACTTTATCCCTTTATAACACTATATTCTATTTCCCCTCCCTTGGAAGATCTCCTTTCTCTTGGAATTCCTTACTAGATACCTAACCTCTGTGGGCAATTCAAATGAACAACACAATAATAAAGCTTAAAAGCTAGCATCCATGTATGAGTGAAAACATGCAATAGTATTTATTTATTTATCTATTTATTTATTTTTTTGAGACAGGATTTCTCTGTAGCTTTGGAGCCTGTCCTTGAACTATCTCTTGTAGACCAGGCTGGCCTCGAACTCACAAAGATCTGTCTGTCCCTGCCTCCCACGTGCTGGGATTAAAGGTGTGCACCACTACCACCTGGCTATACAATATTTTTTATGTGTGCAGAAGTTTAGCCTGTACATACAACTCTGAACCACTTGCATGCAGTGTCTGTAGATGCCAGACAAGGGCATCAGATTCCCGGGTATCGGAGTTACAGTGATTGTGAGCCTCCATGTGGGTGCTGGGAACAGAACCTGGGTCCTCTGGAAGAGCAGTCAGTGCTTTAACCTCTGAGTCATCTCTCTGGCCCCGTATGCTCCCATTTTAAATTGGGTTATTTGTTTTCTTGATGTTAAAACCAATCTACAGATTCAATGTAGTCCCCATAACTCAGCACAATTCTTTGCAGAAATTGAAAACTTAATCTTAAATTTCTCATGGAAGCACAAAAATCTAGGCCAGCTAAAACGTTCTTGAACAATATGAGAAGTGCTGGAGGTACCACCATTCCTTATTTTAAGCTGTATTATAGAGCTATAGTAATAAAAACAGCATGGCATTAACATAAAAACAAATGCATTGATCAGTGGACTAGAATGGAAATTCTGAACATCTCTGCCTGCCTCACACTACTGAACTCCTAGAAGTTTTATCAAGGTAGAAAAATTCTTGAAATTTAGTTCAATTTCTTTCCCATCATCTGATGCATATATGTTTTACCAACAAGTCCAAAGTGGTTGGCACTTCTTGTGATGTGCCAATATAATGGACCAGTGTGATTACTCGTGGGAGAGACAGGTGACCAAGATTATTGCAAACTAAGTTATAACAATGAGACCAGAGGATTAACGAACTCTTGAAGTAAAAACGTAAAGGTATAGTGCTGGCCTTGCTAGCAGGAGAAAAATTGCGTCTGGTGGTTCTTGTGGGAGAGTATCAAGAAAGAAAAAAAAAAACACTTGGTAGTCAATATTTGCATAAGAAGTGCCAGAAGATGTGTTAGTCTACTGAAGAAAGGAAGCCACATCTGGTACAGCAGCTGCAATTGGAGTCACTGCGTAATTAAGTTTGTGATTATCAACTCTCAGTCTCCTGCACAGGACAAATAAGAGACATGGTGGGAATCATCACCCCTGCATCTTTCAAGTCCTTGATGGTGGCACAAATTTCTGTCGCCCTACAGGCTTTGCGTCTTGGTTTTATTTACTATTTTCCCTGGCAGGGGCAGCTCTATTTGCTTGTATTTGGCCTTTCCAACCGCAGATAAGGTTATCAGTGTGGGGATTATCTGTCCCAATTGTGCATTCTGGGGTGCACATAGGATAAGTTTAGGGACTTACTGTGCCCACTATGAGTCAGACTTTGGCTGAAGTCTTTTAATGACCTGATTTCCATGAGCCTCTTTGACTTTGGGCACAATGCTGGTAGGGATCTTCAGAAATCAACATCAATTCAGAGGCAGTGTCTTGTGAACTAGAGAAGGTCTGATCACTTCCTTTTCTTGAAGGTAAAGTTATCATTGTAAAAATCTCTAGGTCCCTTAGGGAAAGAGAAAGAGTCAGAGGGAAACTTTCAAATATTGTAGGAGTTTCTGCCTCAAGGGTTCCTGATCTCCCATTCATTAAGGGGGTGTCTTTAAACTGACTCAAGACAGGAAATGAGTTGAGGGGACCTTGATTCTCTATTTTAGTAATTCAAAGTAACCTTTCTTTCTGTTGTCTGGAATCCCTTCACTTGTAGAGATCAAGCAAACCCTTGGTAGACACCTTATTTCATTTCTGGGAACACCAAGATTAGTTTAGCCAGTGCTAAAGCTTACTGTGCTGTCGATTATGGTAAGTACATCCAGTCTTTGGTAATTGCCACGTGAACCTTGCTACTTCCTGGTCAGTGGAGATAGGAGGTAGAGTCAGAAGCGCTTGACTAGTAGTAACTCTGGGACCTATCAACCAAGGACTCCCATCAATATAATCTTTAGAACATGCAAACCTTCTCTAACAAACAAGAGAAATATCTAACCACAATCTGGAAGTAAAACTCACTAAAGAATGTTCATGTGACTCGTGCCCACAAAAGCCAGAGGATGTCAGATCTCCTGGAACTGGAATTATAGATGGTGTGAGCCACCATGTAGGTGCTGGGAAGAGATCCTGGGTCCTCTGGAAGACAGCCAGCACTCTTGACCACTGAACCATCTCTCCAGTCCCCTTCCTCTTCCTTATATCTAGGGTGTTACTGGAAGGCACTGCCTACATTAAATGCCAGGTCTTCCCACTTTAAATAATCTGGTCAAGAAAATCCCTCACAGGTATGCCTAGCTTCTTGCCTTTAAAAAATGTTGATTCTAGATCCAGTCAAGTTGAAAACCAAGATTAACCTTAGACGCCCATCTCTTGTCAACTTGACACCCAGTCACATGTCTTTGTGTCATGACTGATTTCCAAATTAAAACAGTGACAATGCCATAATTCTGCCTACCAAATATAATTGTCCCTCATAAAACTACAAGCACATCATTTTTTTTTCTCCTCCACTACAGGTGGCTAACTCAGGGAACATTTGGTCTCTCAGTGCCCCATACCCTGGGTAGGATAACATGCATTTGCAACACTTAACCACTGATATTATCTCAATGTTGCACTAAATGGTAAAGAAATAGGGGGCTGTAGAGATAGCTCAGTGGGTAAGAGCATTTGCTGCTCTTGAAGAGGAACTGGGTTCTGTCTTCAACACGCACATCCACAATCACCTGTAACCCCCACAGCTCCAGCGGATCCAACACACACACACACACACACACACACACACACACACACACACACACACACACGGGTGTACTCTTATAGACACACACACAAGTACACATAAGTAGGAATTTTAAAATAAGGTGATTTCTTTAAGTGATAAATAGAAGAGGGCTGGAAAAAAATGATTTAGTGGGTAAAGGCACTTGCCACCAAGACAGATGACCTGAGTTCAAACACTAGGACCCACATGGAATTCCTTCAGGTTGTCCTTTGTCCTCAACTTGTGCTCTGCGATACGTGGACACACACAGAGACAGACAGACAGACAGACAGACAGACACACACACACAAATGAATACAATGTGATAAAATCTAAACAGAAAAGAAATAGAGGAAAGAAAATACAAATATAAGTGTACAGATGCACAAACATGCCCTTTAAAATAGGACAGAAGCACTCATGAAAATTACAATCATTTCTGAAAGTGGCCACGTGGTCAGCTGGTGTGTGTAACTATCTCCCTCTGCCATCCATTCCATAGTCCCACCATCCTCAGCAAGCACTGCGACCATAACCTAGCCAGTTGTGGCTTTTTACCTGGAGGAGTGATCTATACCTTAAGGTCTCAAAGATCTGGGTCATTTATCATCCTGTCTTACTGGGCTGTAGCTTCCCGCTGACTTTAATCACAGACCTGCTAAAGGACCTCCTGCACTGCAGAGGTAATCTTCCTTGCCTCCACTGTGGAGAAGGAATCCAATTACCCTTTATCAGTCTGGGCCAGTCGCTCCTCCTAACGCTGTTGTTAATTTCTTAGCCCACTGACTGAAGACCATCAGGAACCCCAAGTGGCTAGCGAGGAGTCTTAACTTTCAGTTCACTGGGTGTCTACTGTTCCTCCTGGAAGAAACATGCCCCCTTTTGGAGCCAAGACTTCTAGGTCAGCAGAGCCTAGAAGTTCCCAGGAACAAGAAACAAAATCTGGCCGATGGCTCCCTGGGGATATTCCACACCTTGATCCCTGGATCTTTGAATCCTGGCTATAGAAGAAACAGTACCATACCCTGGACACTGATTCAAAGCATAAATGGTCTCTGAAGAACCCTTCATATATATGTGTGTGTGTGTGTTTGTGTGTGTGTGTATATGCATTTATGTGAGAGTAATTATGTAAATCCCAGGAAACTAGAAATGATTCCCTGCAAAGGGGGAAAAGGCATCTTCAGTGGAAGCAGAATGTGTGTGATATGAAAATGGAAAGGGGAAAGCTGGCGTGGAGAGGCATAAGGAGCTGTGGCAGGACACAGGGGAAAAGGAGTCAGCCAGAAATAAAGATGCTTGAAAACACCACAAGAAAACACGACGCTTAATAAGCCAACAAAAATAAACTTAATAGTTTGAATGGAGGGAACTTATGTAGGTAGAAAATGCTGATCCCAGAAGTCATGAGTTATTTAACAAAAGCCTGTGTCAGGGATGCGATACCTCCCTATGGGTTGTTTCTCAGTGAGTCCCGTGCGGGGCACAAAACATGCCAGGGCTGTTGTTTGCTCACCAGTACTAGATAGTAAGGCCAGATTGATGAGGAAGCCCCATTCCTTGACCACAAGACATGGAAAATCAAGCTAGAATGTGGCTAAAAAATTTCTTCCTTTCTGACTGTCTCTCATAGTGCCAGAAGGTGCTACACAGAATGCGGGGGCCGGGGTGGGGGCATTGTTATCCACAGTCTTAGTTGTGAACACTGTGTGCAGCAATATTGACGAGTACAATAGCGGTAGGGGAGAGCCAACAGCCAAATCTGATAGGATTTGTTATTAACCAACAGAAAGGAATTCACATTCAAAAGCCTGTGGTTAGGGAAACTGTATTTCCCAATGGGGAAGTCCTGCTGCTCAGTGGACGTGATGTTCCTATCAAATTGCAATTCTAAGCAGAAGCGGCTTTAAAGAACTGTTTATGTCCGTAAGACAGTAGTTATCAGTTTTGGTAGGTGGATTTTCAGAGGTCAGTGGTGACTGAAGAAATACAGCTGATCAAAGTACTTTGAATAAATGAGACATCGATGTAGCCACATACAAGACTCAGTAACTATCACAGAAAAGAGGGCAGAAAAAAGTCTAAGAGCTGGAGGAAGGGAGGCAGAGAGGATGTGGAGTGATGACTTCTGGGCATGATATGACTCAACGGTCATTACAAACACTCTTGGACTCAGGGCAGCGAGGATTGCGTAGACAAGATATGCGTGACATTAGGCTTGTCCGGTCAACACTAGGGAAGGAGAGAGACTTGAGGAGTCCCACCCTTGCCTGTACCTTTATTTATGGCAACTAGTGGTTGATAGGGAAAGGAGACACGTTTTCTTCAAGTGTAGTCACTGGTAAGGTGCCCATAATCCTGTAAAGAAACCCTCATGGAATTCACTGGGTCATAGAAGGAAAAACTGAGACCTGTAAGTAGGAGAGGGTCTAGTTTGGAAGAGAAGGAGTATTAGTGGGAGAGGAGGGAGGCGGGGGAGGAGAAGAGGGCTGAATATGACGAAAATGTCATAATGAGTTCCATCATTATATGTAATTAGTATAGGCTAGTAAGAACTTACCCCCAGTTCCCCTGGAAAAGGCACAGCTGTATAGCCAGCCAGGTGGCCGCTACCGCCTGGAATGCTGAGGTTCTCCTGCAGGTTTAAATATGCTCAATTCAGTGCCCAGTATACGGTTTCTCCTGTCACTCAGGATTCACTGGTCCAGGATGGAGATGTGGAAATGGAAAGGACACCTCATCCCCAGTGAGCTACCAGCCAAACCTTTGCTTCTTATTCCCTCTAGCTTGGGCTCTCCTGGTCTTGGTTCCAGAAGGGGGAGTGTTTCTTCCAGGAGGCCCAGAAGAAATCCCACTGAGCTGGAAGCTAAGACTTCTCCCTAGCCACTTTGAGTTCCCAATGCCCCTCAGGCTGGAAAGAAGGAACAGCACAGACAGGAGGGGTGATGGACCCAGACCAAAGGGAAAGTGGACTGTTTCTCCGCCACGGAGGTAAAGAAGAGCGTATCAAATGCAAGAGACGAGCCTTGTGATTAACGTCAATGGGAAGCTACAACAACTCAACCCAGGCAGGAACCAATCAGCCAACTCAGTCAACCCAGACCCTTCAAGAGTGTATGGGTCCCTCCTTCAGGTAAAGAACCAAGACCAGCTGAGGTGCTGGCTGAAGGTGGAGGGACTACGGAATGGGTGTGGAAGACAGTTATAAACTCCAGGTAAGGAAGGTAGGGGTCTGCTACAGAAATGGGGATTGTTATTGCCATGAGTGTTTCTCTCCTAATTTTGTTAAGAATATGTTTAAATATATAGGCACATATATTAAGCAAATATTTGTGTTTTTTCCTTTCTGTTCCTTTACCCTGTAATGTAAAGACTGAGATAATATTAGTAATTAAATGTAATTAAATTTATATTGCCCCAGTTAAGCTGTAAGATACTAAAAGACCATGCATTCCTCAAGGCATCTCGCCACTTATTCCGAGGGAAGAATGGCACATTTCCAGTGGCACACGAGATAACTATATCATCTCATGCAGAATTAGGACCTTGTACTCGTCTGAAACTGCATGGCCAAAGGGATGGTTTGATTGACCCAACAGTAGTGATATTTTATTTGTGTTTTAACAAATAAGGCTTGCCTGAAGATCAGAGTGCAGAGTTAAGCCACTAGAGGCCAGGGAGTGGCACACACCTTTAATCCCAGGACTCAGGAAAGAGTGGCAGAGGAGTCTCTGTTAGTTCAAGGTCACCCTGGGCTACACGAGATTGATCCAGTCTAAAAGAGAAACAGAGCCCACACAAAGGTGATCCCAGCATTTAGGATCCCATGCCTTTAATGCCAGCACTAGAGAGGTGGAGACAGGGGTGATATGACTGGGTGAATAGAGGGGTATAAGGTGGGAGGAGACAGGAGCTCAGAGAAGTCCCAGGATGTCATTTGAGGACAGGGTCGGCCCTTCAGTCTGAACATTGGCAGGGGTAAAATGTCTCTCGTGACTGGCTACACGGCTTCTCTGATCCTTCAGCTTTCACCCGCCATTATTGGACTTTAGGTTTTATTTATTAAGACCAATTAGAATTTGGGCTACACCCAACTGAGAAGCACACTTCCAAGAAGCCCCTCCCCTAGAGTGGGCGGCACTTGCGGGTGGTAATCACCTAAAGAGAAGGAAGTCTGAGGGGAAAAAGTGCTGTTTGCTTGCCTGCCTTCACTTCCTGCTGGGGAGAGCCCTGGTCTCTATGACTACTGTCCTTCTCCACTGACACCAGGGTCCAGCTTCTCCAGCATCCCATGTGGACTGGAGACCAGTAGCTCTGCAGGACTCTCCAGGCTCCAGATTTGGAGCTGCTGAGTTACCTGGCTCCGTAACTTGAGCCACTCCCAGGTTCTAGCCATTGTCAGACCGGACTGGACTGTGCAGACCCACCCAGCACATTGTAAGTTACTCTAGAAAACCTTCTTTTCTATATATACATTCTACCGGTTCTGTTCCTTAGAGAACCCTACCGATGCAGTCTGCTTATCTCTCTTCTTTCCCCAGAAATCCTTGGCCCATGGGGCGTCTTCAGCTGTCATTTTCCTTCTCTTTCCTTGGAGCCTAGCAGTGGGACCTGCTCCAGGAAAAAGATAAAGAGCATTACTAAATGGCCCTTGAATTGAGTAACTAAATGGGTTATATTTCAACCCAGGTCCTGGGACCCCGGGAGGCTCACCAATTCATTCCAGTTCTTCCTGCCCTTAATTGCTCTTCTGTCTTATTGCCCTTTCTTCCATAACCATTTATAACAAGAAATCAAATTCTACCTTTCATTATTTATTATATTAGTCTGCTCCCAATCTTTCCAGTCCTTATTCTTAATGGAAGCAGCTGACTTTTTAAAAGAATTTTAGTCTTGTGTTTTCTGAGAGGATCTGGCCTTAAAAAATTCTTCCTCGTCCCACTAGACAGAACAAAAAATCTGCCAGAAATTAGCCCTGAGTTTGTTTTCCAGCTGAGGTTAGCAGGAGATGGAGAAAGCAGGGGGAAGAGGATCTGTTTCCCAGGCCACCGTGGAGAATGGCATCGAGAACCCAGGGCTGGAACTCATGGTAATTCACATTGTGGGCTGCGGTGTGGCTTTAGCGGCTTTTTTGGTCTGCGGCCTCTCTCACAGGGCTGCGCGGCTGATCTCAACTTTACCTGTGTTTATAGGAAAGAGGAGATCCTGAGCAAAGCAAAAAGACTGAAGTGACACAGGAACACAGCCGGAAGGATGGCCTGGGGTAAGGATGTTCCAGAGTCCAGTTTAGTTAGCCACCAAGAACCTGGGGGATGGGGAAGAGACGTGAGCGAAACACATCAAAGCTATTCATTCTCAGACTGCCTAACTCACAGACAAGACCAGGATCACTGCACGTTCCCATATGTATGTGTTTGTATTTTGTAGAACTAACTGAAGCGTCAATTCATGACAGTGACGAGCCCATCAGTGTCAGCCTAGGTGACTTTAAAAAAAAAAAGCAACAACAGCAATAATAACAGGAACAATGGCTAACATTTATTGAGTATTATTATGTGTAATTTTGTGTAATTAGTTTAATTTTCGTAACAGGGAAGTACGAATTTTAATACTTTTGTCTAAATTAGAGCATTGAGACTTAGGAACAAACCTACTCATATCAATTAAAACAAAACAAAATAAATCTCTCTGAGGCCAGGACTTGTGGCGCGTGCTTTTAATCCCAGCACTTGGGAGGCAGAGGTAGATGGATCTCTGTGAGTTTGTGGCCCATGTTCTAGACCTGCTAAGGCTGCAAGTGGGGCCCTGTCCAAAACAAAACAAACAGCCCATCTCTACCATGACCAAAAAACTTTTCTGGAATGCTCAGATTTAGGGGCAGGTAAAAGAAACCTATAGGAGCAGAGACAAAAGGCCTTTCTATGGAGGCTGAAGGAAGATGGAGATGTGGGTGGTAAGGGAAAAGCTGATGTGTGAAGCCACAGTCCACGGTGCTGTGTGCTTGGGAGTTGAAGAGGGAGGAGTGGCAAAGGATGTTTGAATTTGAACATGGACCTGCAGTCAGAGCTAAAGTCAAAGGGAAGTTTGGGTAAAATTGCTCAGATGGAAGCTATGTTCAGTGGCGTGAGAGGCCAGATCCTGGATAACTGATGAAGGAAGTGTAAGTCCAAAGATGTTCTGGAATGAAAGATTATTTTTGTTGGTTTGTTTCCTAAAAATGGATTAACTCAGTGACATCTTTGCCTTTTAATTGCCTTATGTTCTACAATCTCCACAATTTGCTTTATATAATTTATTTTTGTATTTATTTATTTATTCATTTTTGAAACAGAGTCTCTTGTAGCCCAGATCTCCTCACAGTCATTATGAAACTGAGGCTGGCATTGACTCGCTGGTCCTCGTTCCACCTCTGATGTGCACACACCTTTAATCCCAGCAGCCACACTAGTTAGCCACAGAGGCCAGGCGGTGGTGGTGCACACCTTTAATCCCAGCACTAGAGAGGAATATAAGGCAGAAGGAGACAGGAGCTCAGAGTCTCAGTCCACAGTCACACAGCGGACAGGATGGCCCAGCCTTGATAGAGGTAAGAACTCTCTAGTGGTTGGCTGCCATACTTTTCTGATCTTCAGCTTGAACCCCAATATCCGTCTCTGGGTTTTTCTTATTCGTGTCACATAAAATTTTATTTAAGAATATTTAAATGGACTTAGCCCACCCCCCTACAGTTGACAATCTTTAATGTTGCAGAGATAATACAGCAATCTCATATTTGTAGCATTGGTATTTAGTGTAAATATTCCATGGTTGATTTGAAGTGACCAAAAGGATGCCACTGAGCAAGGCACCGGGAAGAGATGCACACTAGTTTGCCATGATTTGATGCCTCAACCATCACACATAGCAGCTGTGAAGATCCCCAAGCGCTTGAACTCTTTAAATTCTAGTAGAACTTCATGCTTCCCACTCGGGCTTACGCTCCTCTCCTTCTGAACACGACTTCCTCATCATCTATGTGGTAGATGTGGGACTTTGAACTTCATCCTCTTGTACCTTAATTATTCACATGGCACCTCTAATCTTGCTTGCAAAAGAAATATACTCAAGGGCCCCGCCTGAAGTTGACATGGGGCATAGTCATGAGCTAGAACAGCTTCCCTGGGAAGACCCCACTGCCTATCAGAACAAATGCTACCTCCAACTTGGAGAGAGGAGAGTTCTGGGAGGAAGAAGTTGAGGGTAGGTTGGAAAACCCTCTGTATACATTCTTCTTACCAGTCTGTCTGTCTGTCCATCAGGACATTCTTATGCTGTCACTCAGGCTGGCCTCATGCTGCCTTTCCCTGGCAGGTTTCCCCAGGCTTTCCAGTCCCTACTTGGCTTGCCACCCACATTGTTTATTAAGGTCTGTTTGTTTTGGAGACTCAGTTTCCTGTGCGGCTACATCATGCAGCTCTTGAGCTCAGAACCAGTTGTGTGCAGAACTTTGACTGTGGAAAAGTGGGAAAGTGGTTCTTCCCATGACGGCTTTGTGGTTCGGAAGACAGGGACAAAGTCTTCTGTCTGGGACTGATTTCTTAGAGTACGCCCCCCTCTTGTTTTGTACTAGCTTTGTCCAACTGATATTTAATTGGGTGTAAAATAAGACTTTGACCCTTGAAAGACTCTGGTCCCCTGTGCTAGGCTAGCCTCACGCTTCATTCACACTATCAGCTGATGCTGAGTTGACTCCTCCATTTCCTTCTTGTCTTTCCTCCTTCAAGCTGGACTAGCAAGCTGGACTAGGGCCACACTGTCTTCTGTCACTGGAGCTGGCTTCTCTGCAAGCTCACTCACTAGCTTCCCACACTGATGGCTAAATGAAGAGTTCCAGGTCCTAGCAGTTGCCAAGGCTCCGTCTCTCTCAGCTCGGAGAGTTTCTACGTTGCAAGTAGTTAACTAAGAGTTGCAAGTAGGTAACTAAGAAAATTCATGAATGTCTTTGCCGCTGGATCTGGTGATCACTTAAGCCATGTTTAGCTAGTGCTTCTGATTGTGCTCACCTGTTACTTTTCCACATGTCACTCGGGAATGCAGGCAGTAAGCATGTGAGGAGGTTGTCTTTAGTCAATGCCCAGAAAGTCTCCCGTAACAGACACTTGGAGGCAGGGGCAGAGCGTCAGTGTTCACTCACCTAGTGGCTAAACATCTCAGTTCAATTTCTAGTCATAGCACAGATATTAAGACGCAAACTGTACCATTGTGTAGTGTAAAGAGCTTGGTACTGTTACTGAGATGCTGGGCCAGGCAAGATTCAGGGTGCACAGACACTTGCACACGTGCTTCTATGAACTGCTCGATGAGTTTAAAAGGTTGAATAAAATCTTTTCTCGTTCTGCTTTGGAGCATTTCCCATTTACAGTCCATCCTCATTGTTTTGTTTGTTCATCTATTTGTTTCTTTTCCAAGGCAGGGTTTGTCCGTGTAGCCTTGGCTGTCCTGGAACTCGCTCTGTAGACCAGGCTAGGCTCAAACCCACAGAGATCCACCTGCCTCTGCTTGCTGAGTACTGGGATTAAAGGCGTGTGCCATCACCTACCAGCTCGTTTGTTTTCTTTTTAGCACCAGAGGCTCAGTTCTAACCTGGTATTCTAGGATTCCATTGATCATGGGATTCACAAAGGTTTTTAAGCAATTTCTGGGGCAGGCACTGAATGGTCCCCAAGAAATGGTGAAGAGGTGAGGGCAGAAGCCCCAAGCCTGTGATTTCTGTCTACTCCTAGTCCAGCACATGGACCATTGTATTTTGCTGTGCCTTCGCTCTACTGCTATTTAATTGGGCATCGTCTTGAGGCATCTTCACCTTGTGTATTAGGAAACCAGGTGGCGTATTTAAACTAGAATAACCAGAGAGAGTTTACTCATCAAGAGGCTGTTATGTGCAAATAAAGTATAACGACACATATGTCTGAAAATACCATAACAAAACCCAATCCTGATAGGAGAAAATTAAGGAAAACGAAAACAAAAGAGTGGCTGGAGAGATGACGCAGAGGTTAAGAGCGCGCGCTGCTCTTTCAGAGAACCCAAGCTCAGTTCCTAGCCCCCACATCCAATGGCTCACAATTCCCTGTGACTCCAGCTCTTCTGTCCTCTGCATGCACAACCCCCACCCCCACCAATATATACATAAGAACAAATAAACAAAAGAACACGAACACTTGAAAATGGTATGAAGTGGAGCAGAACCATGGGGAAGGATACTATGAGACCTAAGGTTTGAAACAGTGAACACAGTCTGTTCCTAGACCAGAAGGGGTATAGTGCAAGAGAACCTGGTAGGATAGACAGATCAAAATCCCTCCCTGCTTATTTGTGGACCTCAGCTGTTCTGTACCTAGACAGCCTATGAGGTCCCATTGGCAGAACCCCAGTAGATAAGCCAAAGGGTTTGTTGTCCATTGGCATAGTCCTCACAGACTGAACTTCCAGGCCCCTAGCAGGGTGTGAGGACCTGGAGGAGCAAACCAAAGACCTGGCGCCCGTGGAAGTCTAGAGTTAAAACTAAGGGCATTGCTTGATGTGCCTTACCAATGATGTTCCTAAGGTAACGGCGCCTTCGGGTACTGACATCGTAAACAAACTTCCTGTCCACCGCTTTCTCCACTAATGGATAGTGGCAGAGGTCTTGAGACCCCAAACATCCTCCCGAGGAGATGGGCTTAGACAATTCAGGGTTGATGAGGATAGTTTGCCTCCCTCTTTGGCTTCCCTGTACCTGAGATGTACTTGAGAATGTACACCCTGCTCAGTTAAGCAAGCCAGGGTTGGACTCCCTGCAGAAGGTAAGAGGATAGGGGCAGAAACGAAGAAGGAAGGATGTAGGGGCAACAGGCATGATAGTTTCAATCTCAAGTTAGATGGGAGAGGCAACAATAGAGAAGGAACCCAAAATTGTATGCACCAAGACCCCAGACCATTTAGGTAGTGGCTGGTTCCATCCCTGGCTGAGCACCACATCTTAACACCATAGTCACACAGGACACTTCTAACCAGGCTTGTTTTCTTTGTTGAAAGTGGGATCTTTTTGCTCACATGGCTGCAATGTGCTAAGGACACTTAGGAATGGCAAAGGGAGGTGACCCTGGGGTCAGGTAAGATGCAGTCTTTAGACTCGGAAGCCAGGCTACTGAGATTCGAGAGCTACTCCGTACAACCTCTGTGACCTTGGAAATTTACTTAGCTTTCCCGGCTTTCAGGTTGCAAGAACAACCTCCAGGGGTCTTAGAGGAACGCTGTTAGGATTTGCAGAGTTCTTTGAGCCCCCACACATGGAAAACATGATACAAAGCAATCTTAAATAGTTCTTGCTGGGCATCTTCTCTCAGACCTGAAGCTGGTTTGTTTTCTCTCCTATGTGCCAATGTATGCACAGCTACAAAGGCTTTGTGTGGTTTGAGGATGCTATGGTAGAATGGCTTCTAAGAAGGACAGGCTGAATATGAAAGCTGAGCAACACCTGTCCTAAGGAAAAACACATGATTAGTGTCCACTTCTGTGGTAGAAAATTATCAAAGATGTAGCTACTCTAGGTTGAGCAGGGCCATCCTGACCTGGTGTACAGACACGACTTTTGAGGTGGCCTTTGGGGCCTGGTTGGAACACTATCAAATACCTGTCAGCTGAGCTCTTAACTCTGCCTTGGGCCATCCGAGGTCTGAGAACCTCACAAACTGGAGGAAGTAATTCTCAGGTTTTAACTTGGTTTCTCATCAGGAGGAAGCTGCAGCCTTTCACCAAGGCGAGACATTTCTTTGAAAGACATGCTGCGTTATTCAAGAAGATCCTGCTCGGTCTCTTGTGTCTAGGTGAGATCATGAGAATTCATGGAAGGGAGAGCCACAAACATTTCTAGAACCGTTAACTTGTGTCAAGGTTACATATGTAATATATATAAAATCTCTTTTTTTAGTGCTTAGGTTTGACTCAGGGCAAAAGTCTGTAATCTTTATGAAAGATGCCTGTTATGCATAACTTACTTACCGGCTTATAATTAAAATTAGCGCTACGCGTTATTTTTGAAAGTCAGAAAACCTTGTTTATGGTATGTTGCCAGTGACACGCAGGGCTTTGCTTAGAAGCAGCTGGGATAATGAGATCAAAAATTATCCTTAGGGGTGAATCTGGGAGCACCGAGAAAAGCACCATGTAGCCATGTAGCTCTTCCTCCTAGAGGCGGCCTCCTTCACATGGCTTTGCTCAAGAGAAAAGGTTAACCATTTGACATTTCAACGTAGCTGGGGAAGACAAACCCACAAAAAAACCAAGAGATGTCCGGTTTCCAAAGAGTCTAACAGTGGATGTTGGCCAAATCTAAGGGAGAGAGTGAGGGCAGCAGCTAAAATAGAAGGCAGCGAGTCTTCACCGGGAGCAGAGAGGCGTGGTGTGGGCTCTGTGGAAGCTCAGCCTTGCTGGCTCTCACTTTTCACTTTCTCTTCGTAGCTTATGCCGCCTACTTCCTGGCGGCTTGCATCCTGAACTTCCAGAGGGCACTGGCATTATTCGTTATCACCTGCCTCGTCATCTTCATCCTGGCTTGCCACTTTCTGAAGAAAAGCTTCGGTAAAAAATTAATAAGCTGTCTGAAGCCCTTGAAAAACAGCCGCCTGAGGCTTTGGGTGAAGTGGTAAGTGTGTGTGTCAATCACCTTTTGTTACTGTTCACGGGACACCTAAGCACAATGTGCAGGAGAGATGCTTCCAGCTCCCAGTTTCAGAGGCTTAGCCCATGGTCTTCTAGCCCCATCCATGTTGGCTGGTGATGGGGCAGAATGTCATGGTGGGAAGTGAACCGGTGAAGCAAAGCTGCTCACGCCACGGAGGTCAGGAGGCAAGAGATCAGGAAGGCAAGGGACCTGGGACAAGGTGTAACCTATGAGGACATGTCCCCAGTGACCAATTTCCTTCAACTGGGCCCCACCTTTTACAGCTTCCATCCCCTTCGAGTAGTCCTTTTAATTGTGAATGTATCAATGAATGAACTCACTGATGAGATGGGAGCCCTCTCTTTGCCTCCTTTCCCCTCTCTTCCTTTCTTTCTCTTCTTTTTCTTTTTGTGCGACAAAGTCTCTAGTTCTGGTCTCAGAACTCTCTACGTAGCCAAGGGTGACTTTGAACTTCCGATCCTCCTGCCTCTACCTCTTGAATGCTAGGATTACAGGCATGCACTAGCACACTCAGTTTGTGGAGGTCTGGGGATTGAACCCAAGGCCTTGTACATCCTAGGCAAGCCTTCTACCAACTGAGCATCATCGCCATCTCATTGAACATTTTAACATTTTGACAGCTCCTGAGAGGGCCCCAGGCTCTTACCTACACAAAGACAAAACATAGAGACCACAGAGCCATGGGCCTTAGAGCCACAAAGCCCAGTTTCTTACAGCCTCGGGTCAGTATTGCTGGCGCAGATGGGACTCCATCCAGATCAGGGAAGAATTTCAGTCTGAAATCCCAGGAGCCTGTGACCAAAGTGAGAAAGCCTGCACTTCCCTTTAATGGAGGGGTCAGAGCGGATGCATGCAGTTACGCTAAGCTATAGCCAAGTTGCTCCTCTCTTGCCTGTGCTTCATCCTCCTCCCTTCTAGTCCTCCAGAGCCCCCTACCTGCTTTTGTAGTTCGTATTCTCTTAGCTCAGTGGTTCTCAACCTTCCTAACACTGTGACCCTTTAATACAGGTCCTCATGCTGTGGTGACCCCCAACCATGAAATTATTTTCCTTGCTACTTCATAACTGTAATCTTGCTACTGTTAAGAGTCGTAATGTAAATATCTGATATATGACCCCCAAAGGGTTCATGACCCCCAGGTTGAGAACCATTGTCTTAGCATCTAGGCACAAACCAGACCATCAGCCAATCTGTCTATGCCATGTCCATGTGTGTTGACCGTCGGTCAGACTGTCCAGAAGGTTTCTCTTTTCCCTCTCTCCAATGAATGCACAGAAAATGGTGTTCAACAGTGATAATTTGGAGAAACAACAGATAACCATTGAAGTTTTGTGTCACTGATTTATTTGACAGCGTGTGGGAGGAGAAGCCAAAGTGGGTTTATTCATTAAATAAGCTTTTGGAAGCCAGCTTTACTCACTTGGTGGGAGGCGTGTAGAAAAGAGCCGTGAATTTCTGTCTGGTACTGTAGTTCTTTGCTGCGCTGCTTTGGAGGGGTCTCAGTGGGTCATGTGCTTCTTTTTGTTCATTTTCATCTGTGATCTCCTTTCTAATTCTCTTCACTTAGGTTTGGGGAAATTCATCTGTTGCCTTGTTTGTTTCTGTGTTTATTTGTCTTTGAGAAAGGAGAGGTAATATAAGCCAGGCTGGCTCTACACTAACCGTGAGGCTGAGGAGAACTTTAATCTCTTTCAGTTTTACTTTATGTGTATGCGTGTTTTGCCTGAATGCATACATGTGCACCACATGTGTGCCTTGTGACCACTGTGTTCCGAGGAGGACATCAGATCCCTTGGGACTGGGGTTACAAATGGTTGGTGAGCCACCATGTGGGTGTAGGAATCGAGCCTGAGTCCTCTGCAAGAGCAATTATTCTAGACTGCTGAGCCAATTCTCCAATCCCAACCTTAAAACCTTAATCCTCCTGCCTCTACTCCCTAAGGCTTGCACTACCATGACTGGATCCTTACTTATTGTGGTCTGGGGATTGGACCCAGAATCTTATACATTCTAGGCAAGTGTTCTGCTACACTACATCCCAAGCCTTCAGTCTGTGTACTGAAATATGTTTGGTGCCTGTAAAGATCATACATCCATACATGGCTTAATTAATGGAGTAGTTAAAAATTGAGTAGCCATCATACGGGACCAGTGCATTCTCTTTTTCTGTTTTCAGTGTTTCGATTTAATCACTGGAAGCATCGTCAGGGATGAACCTTTATATTGAATTATATATATGTGGCTATATGAGAAAAGGGAAGTCATGTGATCTGTCTAATTAGGTTAGACACTTATTGCCATCAATTAGGAGCGAGCAGAAGCTAGGCAACTACCAGATGATTCTCAAGGTCCATCTCTGTCTTATCAAGAGTAAGCTGTTGAGTTATTTCACAGACCCTCAGACCAAGCTTCCTGTCCGTCAGGGGGTTCTTGGTTGCTCGTTCACTGAGTTGCTGACGTAATAGTTCTGGCATTCCGCCTTCAGGGTGTTCATAGGCGCCTCTGTGGTCGGCCTTATCCTGTGGCTGGCTCTCGACACGGCCCAAAGGCCCGAGCAGCTGATCTCCTTTGCAGGGGTCTGTATGTTCATCCTCGTCCTCTTCGTCTGCTCCAAACACCACAGCGCGGTGAGTTGGGGGCCGTTGGGTGGGCACAGCAGCACACAACAAGGGCTGGTAGAAATGACAAAGGGCACGTGTCAGGCAGTCATGATGAAGACCTAGAACTAAGCAACAACTCCTGGAATTTTCCTCTGACAAGTCTTATTCCTAAGAGAGGTTGGGACACTTTTAGAGGCTCTGCCAGTTGTTACTGTGGTATATATGGATCTAGCCAGCCCTAGAGAAAAAGAAAAGAAAATATAAATAAGGAAAGAAAGACTATGACAGAGAATCAGGTGGCACTGTGCAATAATGACATTTGTGGAAGTTATTATATACATGTGTCATAAATATCATGTAATTTATTTTAAAAATCTGTATGGGCATATTGTCTCTTTGCACAATGTCACCCTATTTTATTTTATTTTTTTACCAGTCTCCCTGTTCCCTATGCCATTTTCTTGGGGTACTATTTCTGTGATGAAACACCATGACCAAAAGCAGCCCGGGGAGGAAAGGGTTTATTTGGCTTACTCTTCTACATCACTGTTCATTGTAGAAGGAAGTCAGGACAGGAGCTCAGACAAGGCAGGAACCTGGACGCAGGAGCGGATGCAGAGGCCATGGAGGGGTGTTGCTTACTGGCTTGCTCCTCATGGCTTGTTCAGTTTGCTTTCTTACAGAACCTAGAACCGCCTACCCAGTAATGGTTCTACCCACAACGGGTGTGCTCTTCCACGTCAATCGTTGTTTTAGAAAATGCCCTACAGACTTCCTACAGCCCAGTCTTATGGAGGCAATTTCACAGTTGCCGTTTCTTCCCCTTAGATGACTTTAGTTTGTGTCAGGTTGACATAAAGCTAGCCAGCTCAGCCGTGTTACCCCAGACTGACTGTTAGCACCCTCACCTAGCTCCACTCACAGGACACAGTTGAACCATGCAATGCACAAGTAAAGGTTTGGAACTCATGCTGGGATATTTTCTTTCTCATCCCAGGTATGCTGGAGGACGGTGTTTTGGGGCCTGGGCCTTCAGTTCATCTTTGGGATTTTGGTCATCAGAACTGAACCCGGATTTAATGCATTTCAGTGGCTGGGAGATCAGATCCAGGTACAGGGAATTGAATGTCAGGGTTTCATGCCTCTGGACCCAGAGAATGTAGATTTGAGGGGAGCATGAGGCTGTTGGGCTCTGTCTTCATGGCGGTGTTGGGGAATCTGGTTGGGTAAAGAGAGAACGTAATGGGGTCCAGGTGAGGATACAAGTGAAGAGAACTGAGTTGCTGAGTCTGTCATTTCATGACTAACTCTTAGGACATGGCCTGCCTACGGGGGTCACACCTGAGGCAGATCACAGCTTTCTCTGCATCCTGCCTGTCCTAACTCTCATCCCTTACTTCTCCCCCCTCCCCCTTCAGATTTTCCTGGCTTATACTGTGGAAGGCTCCAGTTTTGTTTTTGGTGATTCCCTGGTCCAAAATGTTTTTGCTTTTCAGGTAATACCTATTTTGTGTGCAGGAATGCAAACGCCAGCTAAAGGATGGGGGGGGGGTGGTAAAGCAGAGGCTGATATGTGTGCCATGAGGTCAGATAGTCTCTTTCCCGGTTTGACCCTAAAAGGGAGTCTACTCGATCCTTACCAGGGATCATGTTGATTGAAAGGCAGGTTAGGGAGAAGTTCAGGAAATGAAGTATCCTATGGTTTCATACTGATAGATAGGCTTACAGGTTTGCAGTACAGTTTGAGTTTATTTCTAAGCCACATTGTATCAGATGCCCTGAGAATGCCCAGAGATTAATTTAGAGGCGTAGAAGAGCTTGCTTGTGACACACATAGCTCATGTAGTATAATCTCTCATCCGCTACCACCATTCTCTTTGCAGTCTTTGCCAATCATTATTTTCTTTGGATGCGTGATGTCTATTCTTTACTACCTGGGCCTTGTGCAATGGGTGGTTCAAAAGGTAAGTCCATGAAAGGACCATCAGCTTGGACCAGTTAGGGGAATGAACGATGCGGACTTTCTTTGGGAAAAGTGTTCCTATGTGGGACATGGAGTCAGAACTGATAGGAAAAGGCATCCGCCCCCCCGCCCCCCCCTCCCCGCCGCCAAGTATTCTGATATCAAACAATTACCCAGCTTGGGATAGGCTAGGGCAGAACATGGTGGAAAATCCGGTCTGAACCGCACTTACATCCTGGGTGTGATGTGTGTGACCTAGATGCGCCAGGGCCCAAATTCTGGTTAATATGTTTGTAACTCGTTCTGTCATTCCGCCACACTATTTCCCTAGCTCCCGGGCTCCTTATGAGGAAATGGAGTAGGGGAGGGGCTTTGCTGAACATTAGCCAAGATTCCTCCTACCGTAGATGGATGATTTAGGAGTCTGGATTCTTCTAGATTGCCTGGTTTCTGCAAGTCACCATGGGCACCACTGCTGCCGAGACCCTGGCTGTGGCAGGAAACATCTTTGTGGGAATGGTGAGTACCTTGGGGCCTTCTGTTTTTCTTTCCTATCGAGAATTGAGAACTTGGCAGAAAACAAATTCAGAAAAAAGAAGCATTTCCCTTCTTCGCTCACCACCTCCTTCCTTTCTTTTTTTCTGAAATAGAATCTCAATGTAGCCCAGGCTGACCTCACAGTCACTGAGTAGTTGAGGATGGCCTTGAATTCCTGATGCCCCCTTCCCCCGCCTCCGCCTCCGAGGTCCTGGGAGTATAAGCATGTGTCACCACACAGCTTGAAAGACACGCTCTTCTCACGCAAAGTCCAAGAAATGAAGATTGTGAAGCAGTTGGTCCCTTATGGAAGAAACCTCAGAGGGTCAAGGAGAACTTAGTTCAGTACTTTCAGTCCTATGCCTAATACACAGTCTGAACACACTATCTAAAAGGTGCTGAGTCACTGGTCCAGCTTCTAACACAGGAACAGAAGTGAAAATCTTCATCCATAACTTATTCTGGGACTTCGGGAGCAATGAAGGATGTTTGATCTGCTTTCTGGTTTCTTGGTATGACTCCCTGTGATCCCTGTTTTCAGAGGTCTTTGAGGAGGCAATGGCTTGTCTTGATCAGGACTAACAGGGCTCCTTTCCATAGGACTTTCTTCGTGCATCCATCTGTGTCTTTCTCTGCACTATCAGCCCCAAATAATGACACAGAGACTTGTTATTAATTATGAAAGCGTATACTTAGCTTAGGATTGTGTTTAACTAGCTCTTTTTTGTTTTATTTTTGTTTGTTTGTTTGTCTATTTTTGTTTTTTGAGATGGGGTTTCTCTGTGTAACAGCCTTAGCTGTCCTGGGACTAGCTCTTGTAGATTAGGGTGGCCTTGAACTCACCTGCTTACCTCTGTCACTAGAGTGCTGGGATTAAAGGTGTGCACCACACCGCCCAGCTCTTATCACTTAAATTAACCCATTTTTATTAATATATATTTTGTCAAGTACCACACATTCTGCTTCTTCTGTGTCTCCTCACGTCTCTCTCGCACCTAGATTCTTCCTTCTTCCTCTCTCTCTCTGCCTGGAAGTTCCGCCTTATACTTCCTGCCTAGCTATTGGCTGTTCAGCTATTTATTAAATGAATCTCAGCAAATACATCTTCACACAGTGTACAAATATCCCACAACATGAAATAAAAGTGGTGTTTATGTGGAATAGCTGTCCTTCCCTATCGCTGTGATAAAATATCCTGAAAAAAACCCCAGCATATTAACAGAGAAATGACTTATTTCTGCCTGGCGGTTTGAGAGGACAGATCTTGTTGGGAAGATCTTGGTGACCAGAACTCGAGGGCTGATTACGTTGCATCCAGTCAGGAAGCAGAGAACAATGTTTGTGCTCAGCTAGCTTTCTTGTTAATGCCCTCCAGAAGCCCAGGGAATGGCACTACCCTGTCGGTTAACCTCATTAAAATAGTTTCTCACAGGATGATCTAATCAAGGTAATCCCCAAGTCATTCCTAGAGTCTCGTCTCCTGAAAGAGTCTACCAATTGTTGATAATCAGTATTAGCCATTTTAGGGCTAAATACCCGCTGCTGACTGACCAAATCAACATTAGGGACAATTGTTGTTCACATGGGCAGGAAGTTAACATTGAGGTCTTTTTCTTCCAAAGCCTTAGACTGATTATCTGCTTTTGATAAATTTTCAGAGGACTTCTGATTCTTCTATCATAGCCCTCAATTTTTGCTCTAATTATCTACAATCAGCTTTGCATTAATGGTCTTAGTGACTAGGTCCTCTCGCACCTAGGGCCTTTGGTCGTCATTCATTAAAGGATAAATGACATCCTAGATTGAGGCTAGGTAATTTCCTAGTTGAATCTTCCTAACTAATAGAAATTTTACAGACGTTTATTACACTTATTTAATGACAGTGTGTGTGTGTGTGTGTGTGTGTGTGTGTGTGTGTGTGAAATCATTCATGTTCCATGGAACTCATGCAGAGGTCAGAGAACAACTCGTGGCAATCAGTTCTCTTTTTCTACTGTGTGGATTCTAGATATGGAACTCAGTTTCTCTGGACGAGCTTTCTTGGGTGCCTGATATTATTTCATAAGGCATTGCTTAGATAAGTTATTTTCAGTTCATTTAATGCATGCTTTGTAGACATCTAGTGTGTGGTCAGTAAGTATACTGTACACCATAATTCATCCAGTAAGTGCATGCATTTAGACATGGTAAACAAAATAAACAGATACCGGTGTCTACAGTATCTTGTAAGATGCTCTAGAAACAGTGAAAACACAGCCAGAAAGAAGATGGTTGGGCCGCTCTGAAGCCTCAGGGTAAAACTTTGGTCCACTGGCTGGAAGGGTGTGCACCGGATGGGTCCACTCCATGCCTGGGATGAACACTTTGATATGGGACATGTGACTCTTGGTATGTGACTGTTTCTCTTTGGTTTTAGACGGAGGCACCTCTGCTCATCCG
The DNA here is from genome assembly GCA_004026605.1 of Ondatra zibethicus. NCBI lineage: Eukaryota > Metazoa > Chordata > Mammalia > Rodentia > Cricetidae > Ondatra > Ondatra zibethicus. The sequence continues at coordinate 231,368 of PVIU01000793.1, forward strand.
TCCCTACCTTGCAGACATGACCCTCTCTGAAATCCATGCAGTGATGACCGGAGGCTTTGCTACCATAGCAGGCACTGTCCTGGGAGCCTTCATATCCTTTGGGGTGAGGCACAGTCCCCTTAATCACTCCTGGTGCACCCCAGTTGAGCCCTCGGGTCATGCTAATCCCCCACCTGGCCTTACAGATTGATGCATCGTCCTTGATTTCTGCCTCAGTGATGGCTGCCCCTTGTGCGCTTGCCTTGTCCAAACTGGTATATCCAGAAGTGGAAGAGTCCAAGTTCAAGAGCAAGGAGGGAGTGAAGCTGCCCCGTAGGTGAGTCAGGGGAAGTGTCTGATTTGGGAGATGGTAAGGTGTGCTACCTAGAGAGGTCCCGAGGTGGTAGAGACTTCCAGTTTCCCTGAAGGAAGACTGTCATCCTGTGTCTCCCTTTGCTATCTTGACATCAGCTTATCATTTCTTTGTTGTTTTGATTTAACCTTCCCACCTGGCCTTAACCCCTTAGACGTGACCTTGGCATCAGGCTGCCAAGCAATAACATCTCAGTCACTTCAGAGTAATTTCCACTCTTGGAATCACTAAGGGACTGCATCATTTTTCACACTTCAGAGGCAATGGAGCTTCTCTTCTCTGAGGAGCTGAGGTAGCATATACTTTATGCCCAATAACCACAGGGAAGAGAGGAATATCCTGGAAGCTGCGAGCAATGGAGCCACAGATGCTATTGGCCTTGTTGCTAACGTTGCAGCCAACCTGATTGCCTTTTTGGCTGTGTTGGCCTTCATCAATGCAACTCTTGCCTGGCTGGGGGAAATGGTGGATATACATGGACTCAGTTTCCAGGTAAGTCTTATATGTGTTGGCCACTTTTTTTTCCCCTGACCCACGCAAGCTAAGAGAAAGCCAGAGCAGAAGAGGGAGGTGTAGGGAGAGCAGGGCTAAGTCTCCAGCAAGGCTCCTGGCCTCTCACCATTGTCTGCTCTTCTTTCCCTGGGGCATTTCCCTCTCACTCAGGTCATCTGTTCCTATGTCCTGCGGCCCATGGTTTTCATGATGGGTGTTGAGTGGGCAGACTGTCCACTGGTGGCTGAGATAGTGGGAGTCAAGTTCTTCATAAATGAATTTGTGGCCTATCAACAACTGTCTCAATATAAGAACAAGCGTCTCTCTGGGGTAGAAGAGTGGATCAATGGCGAGAAACAGTGGATTTCTGTAAGTGATAATCCAGAAAGGTCACAGAGAGGTTTGGGTCATGCATATCTGAGGGAAAGCACAATGTTCCACACAGACGTTGTAGGCCCCCAGGTATTTCCCAGTGCCCCAGCTTAACCCCAAGACAAGCAGTCTCATTACTGAGCCTCTGTGTTATTTCTTCTCTGCATTCTGGCCCAAGTTAGATCTAGAAGATGATTATTGCTTCCTTACACTGGGACAGTCCAAGGAACACACCGTTTGGATGTTCTGAAGTCCCTTTATGTGCACAGTCAAATTGTTGTGAATTGTCTTCTTCACATCTGTTTGGGTCCCTAGGTAATTTTCTTCTTATGTTTAATAACAGCAGTACTGGCTAAGGAGTTTTGTGGTATTACCATATCACGGCAGCTGTTGTAACTTGGGGGCAGTTGTTTTCTGAGCATCTTTTATGATTCTTTAGAACACTATAAGAAAGAGCTGGTGTGCCCCAGAACTTCTACCGTGGTTGTGAGTCACAGCAAGACTGAATTTATCTACTTGGTTTTTTCCCCCCTAGGTGAAAGCTGAGATTATTGCAACATTTTCGCTCTGTGGATTCGCCAATCTTAGTTCCATAGGAATCACACTGGGAGGCCTGAGTGAGTTGTTAAATTCTCCCAGGTCCCCTGTAGGCCAGACAGATCCCAACCTTTGCCCCCTGACACAAAGCCAGTGGTCTCTTAGGCCACGCAGAACTCAGAGCTCGTGCAGTCAGACTGATCCCTCCCCCCGCCCCCACCCCCGTCTTCTCCTTCCCGCTAAGGCACAAAAAGGGTTTATTTTTATTTTCCTTACAAAGGAGAAGTTATTAAAATGATATTTCTATCTTACCATTAAACTGCCAAAGGTACTTTCTGAAATTAAGCTACTCAATAGTTTTTTTCCCCACAAAAGTGGTATTTGTATAGGAATCAAAAAAGAAAAAAAAGAAATGAAAGGAGACAAAAAACCAAATAAACAAGTGAGTATTATACATTGTTGGACTAAAAGCTGAGAGTCCTGGAGTGTAGGAGACTCAGTTCCCATTGCTGGAGAGGAGAGGTTGCTGACCTTGGGTTGTGACCAAGGAAACACCAGGAGAGAGGGAGTGGACCTGGAGGGCAGAGTCAGGAGCATCTGTCAGAGTTCCAAACACTGGGGAGAGACAAGTTGGAAATGAATCTTAGAAGAAATAGAATATGTAAAGAATGTGTGAAAACCACCACTTCTGGCAATCATATTCTGGGGTGGAATTATTAAATTTATTTCATTGCTAGCTGATTAGGTGAAACAGTTTTCTTTTGGTTGATCTTCCCCTCTTCCGCTAAACTCCTGTCCACACCTGTCTACTTCAGTTACTGTGATTCTGTTAGCTGTGATGGTGGAGGCCGGGGTAAGGTGGACGCTGCCCTCTCTAGTCCTCTGGCTCACAATGACCCATCTAATTCCAGTCCAGACTTAAGAGGGTAGCTCTCAATTGGCAAATGCCAGGCATCCACCTGCTTGGAGCAGCTTAGAGCCTTGTTTAACTCGGATATATCTTGCGTAGATTCCAGAACCACTGAGGTGAGGGTCAGATATACAGTCCTTGACCCAGGAAAAGTATAAGTTGCTAAACAACTAATATATGTACACACCTCTTATGGCGGCTTTAGCAGCCTTAGGTGGTTGGTATAAGGACGCTGTTTATCTGATGGGTTGTGTTTTTTCTTTTCTTACATTCTTTTGAATGGGGACCCATGGGGAAGACATCCAATTGCTTTCTTTTGTTGCCTATAGCATCGATGATGCCCCAGCGGAAGAGCGACTTGTGCAAGATTGTGGTCAGAGCCCTCTTCACGGGTAGTTGCGTTTCCTTTATCAGTGCCTGCATGGCAGGTAGGTGTTTAAGCGCTGTCTCTGGCAGAGATCACAGCATCTCTCTCAGAAGAGTCACTTAACCAACCACCCATCCCACAGACACCTAAGCTACAGTATTACCAGCTCCCAACCAAACGAGAAAGAACTTTGGGGACCCTATGCCAAATCTTCCTCCTTCACATAATTTCACATAATGCCTGTCTCCTTCATTCAGGAATCCTCTATGTCCCCAGGGGAGCTGAAGCTGACTGTGTCTCATTCCTAAGCACAAGTTTCACCAACAGAACCTACGAGACCTATGTGTGCTGCAGAGAGCTTTTCCACAAGTAGGTGAACACCATGGCCTCTGCTCTCTCCTCCTATCTCCTCTCTTCCCGTGAAGGAAACTTCTGGATTTGGGGAGATGAGAGGTCTTGAGTACAGTCCCGTGGAAGCTGTTCGGAGTACATGAGACACAACATGAAAGTTAGTGTGGCCTCCGTCTGTAGTCTTTCCTCTTATTGTCTTCAGTAGGCCCTACTGTACATGACAGGTTCTGTTCATCAGTGGTGTGCAGGGGAAGGGAAAGAAGTGTAGCCCCTCTCTTGAAGAAGTTCCTGTATTTATTGTGACTGAAATTAGATAGTTTCTAGGTGATGATTTCGCAATAGTCCTACTTGGTAAAACTCAAAGGGTCTTTTTTTCAGATAGAAATGGACCATTAGGCATGGTGTACTTTAATCCCAGTACTCGGGAGGCAGATGCAGATGAATCTCTGTAAGTTTGAGGCCAGCCTGGTCTACAGAGGGAGTTTCAGGAGGGCCAGTGTTGTTATACAGAGAAACCCTGTCTCAAAAAACCAAAACCAACCAACCAAACAAAAAACAAAAAGAAAAAGAAAGACCAAGAGATGACAAACTTAAAATTACAAGATGACCTCAAGTTCAGATAGTATAAAGATAATCTCATTTACTACAGTCTAGAATTTGGAAAAGACCTGTCATTGAGACAAAAGAACTAGTTTTGGGATACATAAAAGGAAGGCATGAGAAATTAGAGTATTTCATATTGTCAAAGCTGAAGTTGTGTGCTGGTAGAGGTCTGTAGGGACGGGGGAGGACTTTAGGAAGCCAAGCCTCCTCTAGTCCTGGAGCCGTTCATTTGGAGGTTCCTGTGTGAACATCATATGAAGTCACTCACAAGTCAGCTGGAGTCTGGCGCTCAGGGGAGAAGCCAGAGCGGGAGTCTGCTTAGGAGGCGGTGCGTCAGCCAGTGAGCTGTTCGCTGTGGGGTATTCAGATGAGAGCTGCGTAACAGGTCAAGAAATAAAGTAAATGACTCGCCAGTTTTGTGTATTATTAAAGAGGAATTTCTAAGCTGGATAGATTTTAGTCTGGCGTGTATGTTCTCAGTGGATTTTCTAAAGCCACATTCTAAGAGTCATGAGCAGCCAGAACCTGAAAGAAATGTTTCTGGGGCCGGAGGAGGTGGTTCAGCCGTTAGCGGGCTGCTCTTGCTGAGGACCCCAGTTCTATTTCCAGCACACGCATTGGGGAGCTTCCAGTCAGCTGCAACTCCAGCTCCGGAAGGACCTCTGCTCCCTGGCATGTACCCACACCCACACATAGACATAATTGGAAAAAACTAGCTAACTACATATATATTTCACATATATATACCTATACACACATGTATACATATGTATGTAGTGATAATAATTGAAGAAAAAGAGGATATTCACTTGAGAGTGGAGAAGAATATGGGCGTGGGTTGAGGGAGTGTAGCTGGGAACGGTTGGAGGAGGAATGGGAGGAAGTGATGTAATTCTATTTCAATTTGGATAAAATGAAAATCAAAGAAATTTGAAAGAAAAATATCTTTGCCTAATTAAGTTATACCAATTAAATGTAAGCAGTTTTCCTTTCTCAAGAGGAAAGTTGCCTTAGGTTATCAGCTTATTTTTTTTTTAATTAAATTCAACTCTAGATCATTTATAAGGGATCGATTCTGTCTCAGCTGTTTGGAAATGCTATTTCTAACTGGGCTGAGGTTGGGAGCTGGCCACAGGGCAGACACTGGACAGGGTCCGGTGCTAGCATTAACTAAAGAGTGAGTAGGAAAATACATTTAAGTGGCTATCATTTCCTGGTTGTGGCCTGCAGACCCGCTCACAGGTTTGGAGTTCTGTTCTCAGCTACTTGGTAAAACTTATTGATAGAGTGCACTGCCTTGTTTGTGTCTGACGCATGCACATCTCCCTGGCTTTATCGTTTCAGTACGTGGCTGAACGGCACCAACATGCCTTCTTTCTCGGGTCCCTGGGAAGACAAAGAGTTCAGCGCCATGAGTCTCGCTAAGTGCTGTGACCTCTATAGCAACCCTGTCTGTGCATGAGCCAGGGGGTGGGGCATTTCCATGACAGTTCTTATAGAACGGGTTTGTGTTGCCAGACACATACTTATGCTTCGAATTCTACAAAGCCCACACTAAAATCCACAAAGTCAAAGTTCTGGGCTCACTGTGGCCCTGTATAAAAATCAGCACCCACCTTTCCATTGGAGTGCCACATACCAGAAAGGAATCCCCTCATAAGCCAAGCCCCACTGCCCCCCACCCAGACAAATTATGGTAGGAATGCAGCTAAGGGGGAAAATATTGTAAATGTGGTAAGGGCCAAGATCCAGGTTCAATCCCTGGCTCAGCCTGGAGTAGGGGGAGTAAGGAAATCAAACATAGAAGCTTAGATTTAAATCTGGAATGATGGCACACCCATGTAACCTCATAACTAAGTCCACAGCTAAGGAGGGATTGCCTCAGCCTGGGTTACAGAGTGAGGAGATGGTTTCAAAAACCCAAAAGTGTCTCATAAAAGTGCTACAGTCTATAATGTGTCCTTGGGCAGAGATGGAGATGCGGAGCTATGTGAAGTACGTATGAATGTTTAATGATAACTTTTCTTTGTTGTCAGACATTTGTAAACTTGAAAGCTCCTTACCATCTTCATACAGCAGCAAAAATGGTCCCTGTACATAAAATGTTTTTTAAAATAAAGAATTTATTTTATTTTAAAATTATATATGTGTGTGTATGAGTGTGTGTGTCTGTGTGTGTGTCTGTGTATGTGTGTGTGTGTCTGTGTGTGTGTGTGTGTGTGTGTGTGTAGTGTAGGGGCCAGAGGAGTGGGACCACCTGGAGCTGGAGTTACAGGTAGCACAAGCACCATGTGGGTGCTTGGAAATGAGCTCAGGTCCTCTGAGGGAACATTACACAACTTACCCACTGAGCTGTCTCTCCAGCCCTCTCTGTCTAAACTCTAAGGACTATGCATTTTTAAAGGCCTTTCCTTTGTTTGCCATTCTCCTTTAGTGCCAGCTGTCTGTGCCTCGGGTTTACATAGGATCCAGTAAAAATAGCTTTGGACCAGCAAGATGGCTTATGCTGTAAAAATGCTTGCCTGGTGGCCCAGGTTAGATCCTGCGAGAACTTCTCCGAGCAGAAATGGACAAGGAGCACTTACACCAGCGCTACTGAGCAGTTACAGCAACCTCACTGCTCTCCGTTTCAGTCCCTCAGTAAGAAGCCAGGAGATCCACATGCCTTGGATCTCCGTGAGTTCAAGGCCATATTGGTCTACAGAGTAATTCTCTGAACAGCCAACGCGACCTAGAGAGACCTTGTCTTAAATAACCAGAAGGAAAACCAAAACCAAACACAAAAGAGAGTCTGCTACACTTACGGTCTGGTGTCAAGACTATGCTGCAAAATCCAGGCGCTGTCCAGTGTAGGCGAGTGGCAGAGGCAGCGCCACAAGCAGCCATGATTCAACAGTGGTACACAGATCAGCCCTGGGTCACAGAGAGGTTGGCTGTCTGAGAAATTGCAGTGTGTTTGGGTCATTTCATTAAAAAATCGAAAAGATAATTGATTCACTGGTAGGCTAGAGGACACAAAGGACTTCAAGATAGCTAGTCCTTTGTGAAGCTTCTGTGTGGGGGTTCTAGGGATTGGATTCAGGGGTTCAGGTCCCATGCTTGCATAGCAAGCATGTTACCAAATGACCCATCTCTCCATCTTAAGAGTGGCTTTAAAAGTTAATGCATGTGTGTGTGTCTCTGTCTGTCTGTCTGTCCAAGTATGCAGACACGGATGTGATGTTGGAGTACAAGTGTCAAGAGTCAGTTCTGTTCTGCCACCTTGTGGAATCCGGAGGTTGGTCTCAGGTCTTTAGCCTGTGTGCCAGCGCCTCTACCCATTGGTCCACCTTGCCAACTCAAGTCTATCTATTCACTGTCTCCTTCTTACATGGCCTCATGCTACCTACCCATGTATGTGGTCACTCAGTCCCCACACAGAACTACTGAGTTTCTTTAAAAATCTATTCTTTCCTCTTAAGTGACCTGTAAACGGAGACTCTGCTTTGGTTTCTCAGTCACCCAGACCTGAATAATCACACAGAAACAATATTAATTACAACGCTCTTTGGCCAATGTCTCAGACATACTTCTAACTAGCACTTACATCTTAAATTAACCCATAATTCTTGCCTATGTTTATCCACATGGCTTGACACCTTACTCAGTGAGGCATTCTCATCTTGCTTCCTCTCCGTTTGGCTGGTGACTGCAGACTAAGCCTTTCCTTGTCCCAGAATTCTCCTAGTCTGGTCACCTGGCCTATATTTTCTGCCTGGCTCCTGGCCAATCAGTGTTTTATTAAACCAATATGAGTGACAAATCCTTACAGGGTACAAGAACATTATCCCACTGCAGTGACCCTCCACGGTACAAACCCCCCAAATGAAAATACCAACAGTGTCATAAAAGGCTTGCTGTGAAAGAGGCAGCATCTTCACTGACACTTGGGGACATATAATGAACACTAGGTCCCTTTCCTCTGGCTTCTTTATCTTTTGTATCTCCCAACCTAAAGTTTAACACTGCTAGAATCTGAATGTTTGTACCCGGCTCTAATTCATACATTGAAATCCTGTTCCCAAAGGTGTTAGTGTTAGAGGTGAGATCTTAGGGTGTGGTTAGGTCGTGAGGGTGGAGCTCTCACAAATGGGATCCATGCACCAATGAAAGAACTGTAGAACACTTGCCCTTGTGCCTGTTGAGGTCATGATGAGGATGGGCCCGCGTATGGAAGAGGGTCTTCAAACGCCAAGTCTCTACTGTTTGATTTAGGGGTTTTTCCCAGTCTTCAGAAATGTGAGGAATAAATTTCTATTGTTTAGAATCCACTTGGTCTAATGTATTTTTTCTAATAGGCCAGGTGGATGAAGGTGAATACTTTCTGCATACATCTACTGTAAGTGTATCATATTTCTCTCCAGGGGTACCTGGTCTCATGCCCTGCATATGCCCAAATCTCTTCTAGTTAGACTCCGAAGAGCAGGATGAGAGGATGGATTAGGTTGGACTGGACCCTGCTGAGGGGGTACAGACAGAAATTCCTGTGCTATGGTTAAGGTATAAATCTAAAGTTCAGAACTGATGGAGTCATCTACACCTTTACACAATGAAGGTGACCCAAGAACACTGGGAACCAGGTCATCAAATGGCTCCAACGCTAATAGCGGTTGTTTGGAACAGCCCATCCTAACAGACAAGAGCCTGGCCACCAAAGGTGGAGGCGATGAAATCTATGAGAAAGAAACAGATTTGTCCAGAATTATACAGAGCACACTTTATTAGAGATAAATGTACTGATTGACAGTGAAACATGAGGGCTTATGTCCTCCAAAACAGGAGGATGGGTTAAAGTGAGACAAAGATATACACCAGTCAATCAGAATGTGACTGTCCTTTCTCAGAGACTATTTATGTGTCTATTATCAATCAAGAAACAGTCTAGGGACTAACAACATGACTCAGTGGGTAAAAGCACTTGCCTCAAAGGCCTGATGACAAGAGTTCAATTTCTAGAACCCACATAAAGCTAAAAGGAGAGACCTGACTCCAAAAAAAAATTGTCCTCCGGCCTCTGCACTCATTCCGTGGCATGTGTGTGATCTCTTTTACACACCATATACACGATAAAACATAAAACATTGTAAAATAAAAAACAAAGAGTCTGACATCATGGCTGGCACAGCACGCTCAGCCTTTCTAACTTTGTCTCATAGAGTTTGGAGCGTATGCCAGAGTCACCCGGCAGGGAAAGTGGCAGTTCCAGCCAAGATGGCTGCAGTTAAGCTGGATCTCTACAAGCAGATGCTCACACATAACAGAAGAGCAAGTGTTAGGAGATTTGCAGGGAGCCATTTTCCCCACAGCTTATATTTTCACTAGACCAAACAACTTTGATTGGTTTCTAGAAAAAGCAAAAGTTACATAGTCTTTTTTCAAGGCTCAAAATTCTCTTTGTCCCTGTCTTAAGGTTGGCATCTGTTGCATCCGCCACCAGATTACCTTTGAGTATAAGAATCTTTCCCATGTATTTGAAGCAAGAAGCAGCACAGAATACTGAAGCAACTTTTAACAAGCCCAGAGAACTGGGATTTTTGCTGAAATCATATTTCCTCTTGTCAAGAGCTGTTACTCCCTCAAGAGAGGTAAACATTATGTCTGTGGAACGGAGTGCCTCATAAAAACAATTGGCAAAGACAGCTGCTCCCTTTCCATAGCAATGGGACTTGGATTTGAATTATTCATCAAGTGAAAGATATTTCCTTATGGCTAAGCAAACTCAAAGGATAATGTAGCAAATTTCCCAAAGAAAATACCATTATTCTTATATTTGACATTCGCGTTCCTCTCTGCCTGGTTTCAGAAGCAAATCTAGGAACCCTGTGATTGGGTAAAGTGTCCTTCAGCCACAGGGCTGTCATTTATAAAACAAAACTAATGTCAAGTTACTTCCTTCATGGCTTTCAGAGACCAGTCAAATATTTAAAAGGTTTAAAGATGGATAGATAACATAAGGAATTGTTAGTAGCCACTCACTGTTGCCTGGTTGTATCCTGCCTGGATGGGATCACCACCATGTGGAGATGCTAAAACAGCTTGCTGTGTGGCTGGCCCACCCTGACCGTCGCCTACACATTGCTGAACCAGTCAGATCTCATCGGCTGCATATCTGATTGCCATTTCGGCACAATGGTGTTTACCAAGGCTGAAACAAGGTATAGGAGGTGCTCCACCCAGTCACGTTATGCTTGCAACAGTCATGCCACAGAACTCAACAATTATTATAATGCTAATGCTTACTATTTAATAAGTACTTGATGAATCCCCACACCTCTATGTTGTCTCTTACAACCGTAAATTCAAAGCCAGTGCTTTCAGGAAGGAAGGCTGAAGCTCTTGGCCACTGTTTGCAGTGGGCTTAAGAGGCTTTGGCTTCCTCAGAAGCCCTTGGAGGCATGACAGACCTCAGGTGAACTCTCACCTGTTTTGTCTGTGGTAAAGTGATGGCCTTCTTGGGAATACACCACTTCACTTTGGCTTCCATTTCTTTCTGCTCCCCCCCCCACACCGACCCCTTCACGTTTTCTTTTTTCAAATACCAGCCAATAAAACACTGTCATAAAAAAGTGAATTTTTGCCGGGCAGTGGTGACACACGCCTTTAATCCCAGCACTTGGGAGAAAGAGACAGGGGAATCTTTGTGAGTTCGAGGCCAGCCTGGTCTACAAGGGCTAGTACCAGGACAGCCAGGGCTGTTATACAGAGAAACCCTGCCTTGAAAAAGAACAAACAAAAACCAAAACCAAAAAATGGAATTATTATGTGAAGTAAATTCTGAATTTTCTTTTTGGATGGGGGTGGGGTATCCTAGGCTAAAAGCATGTGGATGCCAGAAGTGGTCTTTGGGAACAGATGCCCAGAGTAGGGTGTTTGGGTTGAATAGCTCAGCCACACCTGTCTAAGGTATCAGGAATTGTTTTCACAATGATGGTATAGAAAAAGTTCAGGACACACCCTGATCACTACAGCTTTGAGATGAAGAGCAGGAAGAAGATGTAAGGCTGGGAAGGTAAGGCTTGGGATCAAAGGGAATGCTGGGTTTGCTTGGCTATGAAGATGATGAGGTTGTTTTGAACAACATATTCACACTCTGCAGAAAGAAAACGGTATAAAAGCCTAAGAGCTTCCATAAGCGGGTCACGTACCTCTTGCCACAGCAGATTAAACGTTTGAAAATCCGAGGTTTAGGACCCAGAGCGACTGCCCAAGATATCAAAGGCAAATCTTCAGTGGCTCTCTCTTTTTAGTCTCTTCCAGGTAGAAAATGTGAGAGACGTTAAAATCTGGACGAGAAATATTCAGGTGCATCAGCCTCAGAATCTTAAGATTCCAAAGTTGTCCTCCAGTGTTCCTGGCTGGCAGAAGCAGTTAAGTCTTGACAAAGCAAAGCAAGCTCCCCTTGACTGAAGAACATACAGGAACCGAGTGAAGGAGGAAAAGTGAGATGTCTCTTCTCAACAGGATACGCCCCCAGTGTCTTTGCCTCTGGGTGATAGCCAGGTCGGAGCTCAGCACAGCCCAAGAATGAAAGCACTTTCTGCTCTAGAGAGGAACTAAGATGCCTTTGACGTGCAGGGCCTGGGAAAGACTTGGGAATCAGGATAAGGTGAGGCTAGATCTCAACGGTGTGAAGACTGGGGAGAAGGATGGTGTGTCAAACAAGATTTGTTTAGAGCAGAGTTCTCTGAGATGAGGGCATCTGCGCATGACAGCTGTCATTCTTTCGGCCACCCAGTCTGAAAACCTGTCATAGATTTTTCTTGTTTTTGTTTTGTTTTAACAATCATGGTTAACCAGTTGCTAGAACCGATCCCATTTCTCTCCTTCTGCCAATGCTTTAGTCTTATATTTCAGAATCTCCTACCTGGACAACTGTCATCGTCTTCTAACTGGTTTCAAATCTCACTTTACACTAATGTCACTCCTTTGTACCCAAATCCTCCATGGGCCCATTTTAACCATGGAGAAAATTCCTCAGTATGCGTCAGCTCTCTCTGCAATCTGGCCCTATAGATGCCAGTTTAGCGAGTTAAAAATGCAGAATGCTCAGTTAACTTTGAATTTTAGTTAAGCCAAAAAGCGTTAGTGTAAGTAGTTTTGCATGCAGTGTTTGGGACACCGTTCAACAGATAAATTATTCACCATTTGTGTGAAATTCAGATTTAACCGGGTGTCTTGTTTCTCTTCTGGCAAATCCACGTGGCCTTTACCTCCCCCTCTGGTGCAGGGACTCAACATTCCCTCTGCTCTCAGAGACACCAGAGTCTCTTCTAGGTCTCCTGTTGCTCTCTGCTCTTGCCCTGAGGTGCCTAAGGCACAGCCTTGGAATCAGTCCCTGAGGCTGCACCACCCTCTCCTGGCCTTCACCAGTCATGCATGTGGAACACAGACATACATATAGGCACCCCTTACACACACACACATACACACACACACACACACACACACACACACACACACTTTGAAAAAAAAGTTTTGAAGCTAAAGAAATAAATGGGGAAGACTTAGAATTTTTTACAGCTAAAATCAATGAATAAGTGTAGCAGGAACGGTGGAACTAGAGAATCAGTGATCGCTGCTCTTCACAGCAGTGGTTTATTTAGGTGAGGCAGTCAGTGACGGGTTTTGTCACACCTGGAGGGTTGGTCATGTCTTTGGAGCACATTCTCACTGGCCGCCAATCAATTACAAAGATACCGATGACTTTATGGCTGATGCTACCAGCTGGTTATGGTCCATATCTTCACTGGAGGGATGGATCAACACTGTGTGTCTGTCTCAACCCAGAGTTTTACCCAGGAGCATCTCTGAGGTTTTCCTGTCAGGAAAGAACAACCCTAGTCTGGCAGGGGAGCTATGGTGGGTGCCCTCTGCACACACTACCAGCATCCACACATGGACTGGAGGAAGGCCCTACCAGCCCTCCGAGCCTCACCCCTGACCTTGGCAAGGTGGGTTGGGGGGACCTTGTTGTTTTTCCATGGGTCTGAGGCTAGGGCCCTTGACATGCTAGCTCATGTCAACAATACACAGCCTGCCAGGCCTTCACATACACGGAGATTTTTTTTCCTGTGCCCCACACGGGACAGAGTGTAAAAGCATAGCAGCATGAGAGAATGAGGTGCACAATGTTGCCCAAGCAAGAGTAAGTGTGTGTGTGTGTGTGTGTGTGTGTGTGTGTTTTCTGATGATTTATACCCCAGACCTTCTGGATAATTTTAGGGCTGTGTCATGAAAGGCTGGTGTGAAATGTTAAGGTGTTAGGTTTTACTTACACACACACACACACACTCACATGTTTTTAGAAACAGGGATTCTCTGTGTAGCCCTGGCTGTCCTGGAACTCGCTCTGTAGACCAGGTTGGCCTTGAACTCAGAGATTCTTTGCCTCTCAGGTGCTGGAATAAAATGCAGGGCCACTACTGCCCAGTTTCTCTGAAAAGTTGCACTGTTACCAGATTTTCCTTTTAGAAAGGTCATCTTAGCTACAGGCTGCTGAATTGGAGGTAGTTGAGGCTAGAAGTTGTGGTTTGGGGAAGTGGCTACTTCCACGGGTGAGAAATAGTGGGGTAGAGATGCTTGAAGCGAAAAGCATCTCTGTTTACAACTTTCCTTGACCCAGCTAGTGGTTCCTGACTTTAATTCCCCTGAAGAGTTCAGAGTTCGAAGAGTTCGCACTGATTGATCTGTGCCCCCTGCCTGAGTCTGAGGGACTTCCCTCTCTAAACTGCTTTTAGCAGGTTTATGGCAAGAAAGCAGAAAGAGGAGAAAACTGGGAAGTTCAGCTGGGAAGACATTCAAACCCAGTTAAAGCTGTGAACAAGGTATGGGAGGCAAAGGAGCCACAGTACCTAAAGAAATGAATGCAATTGAAGAGAGGCCTTGCCCTATGCACTGGGACAACAGGAAAGGCCTGCTGAGGGCCAGGGCCTCCTCACCAAGGGCTTTAGTGTGTATCAGTGAAAATTCATTTGAAAGAAAATTCTTAATCAAAGAGTATCCCTGCAAGGGTTTCCTAATTCAAAACAGCTTCCTAAGGAAGAGTGCTCACTGCCCAGGTACACAGGGTCGCTGTGCTGACGGCAGAACTTGATGTCTGTCACTGTTCATGTGGTACTAGTTTTTCAGACATTCAAGGTACAAGAGTTCTAGCTTCATGGAGGCCTGTACCAAGGGTCCCAGGCTGCCCAAGCCCATTGGAGCCCGGATGATGTCACCAGGAATCCTGGATGGTAGACACGGAGCTGCAGCATTTAATGTTGTCTGTGTCTCTCTTACCCGACTCCCTCCTTCTAGGTTTCAGTCCTTGGTTGACTGTTTCTCTGCTGTTTCTCTACTCCTTCCTTTGGGAATGGGAATGTTTATTCTGTGGCATTTGGGGAGGGTTGTTGTTTCGGTTATTTATTTATTTATTTATTTATTTATTTATTTATTCGTTTTTCAAGACAGGGTTTTTCTGTAGCTTTGGAGCCTGTCCTGGAACTAGCTCTTGTAGACTAGGCTGGCCTCGAACTCACAGAGATCTGCCTGCTTCTGCCTTCTGAGTGCTGGGATTAAAGGTGTGCACCACCACATCCAGCCATAGTCCATGCCAATTTATGTTAGAATTAAGTAATTTGGTTTCTGATTTAAAGGTACCATAGTTAAGCGATCATAAAAGATCGCTTTGAGTCTCAGAAGAGACTTTGGACCTTTAGGCAGTGTTGGAGTTTTAAGACCTTAAAGATTTCGGAACTGGATTCGAATGCATTTTACACTGTGAGATGGCCATGAACTTGTGGAGGCCAGGGCTAGGAAGCTATGGGGAAATGTGGAATGTCTCCCGACAGGCTCATTTTAAATCAACATTTAGTTTCTAGCTGATGCTGGTGCAGAAGGTTGTGAAGCCTTTGGGACATGGGGCCTAGATGGCTAATTTAGGGCCACAGGAGAGGGTCAGCTCTGGCACCTGTTCCAGCCTGGGCTCTCAGCTTCCCTGAAAGCACTAAACTGTGAGCAAGTCACCTTCTTTCCCATGTGAGTGCGGCCATGCTTTTCCCATCATGAGACCTCTGTCAGGTACCTTGTCCCATCACAAAGAGAATGAGTCCTTATAAGAAGATATAAATGTCATGAGAGGCAATGGTAAATGGGAGAATGTGTCACAGACTGGAAGAGACTGGCGGAAGTGACAACTGAGTACTGTGTACAACTCCTAGAGCAGAGAGCTAAGATGAGTGGAAGCATCACTAATGTTCACCTGAGTTCTGTGCTTTAAATAATAGTGTGATACTAAGGTTGATCTTGATGATGGTGATGACGATGTTCCTTCGGTTATATAAGATGCCAGCATTAGACAAAGGTATGTGAAAGATATGTGGGAACGACAAACTGTTTCTGTAGCATTTCCTTAAGCTTGAAGTCAGTTAAAAATAAACTGACTTTTGATTGTTTGAGTCAAGGTTCAGGATCCCAACTGGAGTGGGAGAGCCTATCCGAGTCATGGCTCCAAAATGTAATGCTTTTGTCGCGAGTTCCCCAGCAGGCAGGGGACAGCGGGTTGGAAAGCAGCCAGTCCGGGGCACACTAGACCAAGTCGGCATGCCTCCATGTGGCTGTGGTCCCCGGCAGCGTTCGGGCTGAGGGCCGGTGAGAGACAAGACATAGACCATGCAGAGTAAAGTTGAACATTTTTTAGGTGGGTTATTGAGGGGAAGGAAAAAGGGGGAAGGGGGAAGAGAGAGAGAGAGAGGGAGATAGAGAAAAGAGAAAGGGGAGAGGAAGAGAGAGGGGGAGAGAGGGGGACAGAGGGGGGAGAGTGAGACCTAGGCTAAGGCTGGAAGCTGCAAGGGAGTGGGCGTGGCTGTCTCTTAAAGAGGCAGGACAGAACATTACGATTGCAATTATGCAGAAAACTGTTTGCATATTTCTCTCTCTCTCTCTCTCTCTCTCTCTCTCTCTCTCTCTCTTTGTTTTGAGACATGGTCCCATTATGTAGGTTGTCAGGGTCCAAACCCCAAAATAAACTATCTCTCTGGACCGGCATGGATGCGAGGGAATAATTGAGACACAGTTCACACAGCAATATGGGAAGGGAGTCTTAGAGTTCATTCAAATCCTGAAGATCACTGCGTTTATTCTCCAAACATCTTTTATTTCCCAAGATAAACTGAGGGGGAAGTTCATTAGCACTCTGTTTCCAGGGTAGCAGGACTAAAGTCACATCCCCAGCTCTGTCACTAGCTTGGAATTGACACCTCTTCTCAGGCAATTCTCATAATTACAAAGAAAGGAGCAGAACAACATCAGCATAGCCTGAGCTCAGGAGACAGCCATTTGTAGACGCTTTTAGCACCTCAGTTGCCATTGTGCCTTGAGAGCCTGGCTGCTGATACAATGCAGAAATGTGTGGCCTGTATAATATTGCCCCACAGGAGGTTGACCTTGATTCAGCAGTCCTTCCGCATTGACATCCAAGGTGCCGGGGTCATAGGCAAGTGCCTCTACCCCCCCACACACACTTATTTAGAATGTTTTTTGAGTTGCATACTAGATTATTTAGAGGTGACAGGTATGACATGATGTCTGGGATTTGCTTTAAAATTCTGTAGCCACGTAACGTAGAAAGCAGGAGAACAAGATGAGACTAACACATGGGAAGAGACAGGGAGATGGACACTGGGAGTCTCCTTTTTGCATTTTTTGGGAAAGTTTTACAATAAAAAATTCTTAAATGAGCCAGGAAGTGGTGGCACATGCCTTTAATCCCAGCCCTCAGTAGGCAGAGTCAGGTGGATCTCTGTGAGGGCAACCTATCTATAGAGCGAGTTCTAGGACAGCCAGGTCTACACAGAGATACCCTGTTTTGAAAAACAAAACCTGAGTTGAAGAGATGGCTCAGCGGTTAAGAGCACTAGCTGCTTTTCCAGATGGACCTGAGTTCAATTCCCAGTATCCACACGACAGCTAACAACTGTCTGTAACTCCAGTTCCAGGGCACCTGACACCTTCGCACCAATGCACATAAAATAAATGTAAATAAACTATTTTTTTTAAAAGAAAAAGAAAACAAAAACCTAAACAAATTCTTAAGTTTTAAAAAGAATTATACTATGGTAATAGGGTTTAACTCTTAGGAGTAAAGGGAACCGTTAGAGGTAAAACAATACAGGAAGAGCAGGTGAACAGGGCAACCACCATCCCCTGGACCGAGACAGAGTACCCAAGAAAGTAACCAATTTGGAAGAGCATCCCTCTTACTGATAATTAGCTCAGCATGAGGGACTGGCCCACTCCAAAGAGAGATGAAGTCCGCCCCATTGCTGCCTGCGGGGCTGGCAAGCAGGAAAGTGCAGGCTGGGGTTCTGGGAAGCAGCTTGCAGAGGTGCTGAAAGAGTCCACAGGAGATGTGTACCCTTGGGATGCTGCCGAAACTTCACAGCAGGCAGGCAGCACCCCCTAGTGTGCCTTTACTGAAAGGAAGGAGGAAGGGAGGGAGGAAGCCTTCAGGGTCTTCTAAGAGGGTCCCTCCAGATGACCTAAATTGCCATGTGATTCAGCATCATGCATACCTATTCTGACACTTTCAGAGCAAAATACAGCAGAGGGGTCGTCTTTGGTCGACAGTCACAGAGTTGAGAAACAGGCAGTGTCGGTGAGGCATACGAACTGCGCAGCCGCAGTCCCTTCCAACCCCCAGCTCCTGTTCTTCTAGGAACACACACAGCTCTCTCTTCCCTCAGCCTGAGCATCAGCACGGCTGCTTCTGACACCAAACATCCCCACAAAGTCACACTGGACTCTTGCCAAATGAAAAACGCATTCGACACTCAGGTTGCTAAGGCGTCAAGTGGGAGACAATAGTGTGTCCTGATGAAGAAATGATTCTCTGAGATGGAAGCAACAGCATTGGCCACTTTCCCCCGGGGAAAGGCGCGGCAGTCTGGTGAGCACAAGGCGGGTCCTTCACAACCCTTCCTCACAGGCAGGGCACTCTCTAGGACTTCAGAGAAAGTAGGTAAGAGGTTTTTATACATGACATCTTTGGTTTTTCAATCTTTCTGGATTTGCAGGGGCATAGAGGTAAGAGGAAGGATGTTAATAACTATGTAATACATAGATGTTTCCAGAATAAAGCACCATTCATTGGTGGTTGAACTCACCACAGACAGACAGACAGACAGACAGACACACACACACACACACACACACACACAGAAAGTTCATCTCTTCCATGAACCTTCTCCAAGACCGAATCTTCTTTTTTCTCATGAGGTTCCCAATATGTAACACCCCCAACATCACATCCAGTTATCCACTCACTCTTTCCTCGCTTAAAAAGCGTTTTAAATCACAGAACTAGGAGTGGCCGGCATCCGAGTTAGTGGTGGCTGAATGAGAGCATCCTTTTGTCTCCACCGCCTGTTCCCAAACCTCTAAAATGACAAATAGGTTCAAAATGCGTAAACCCACAAAGACCAAGGCACTGGATAAAATGACAACAGTGACCACATTTGGGCAACTACAGAGCAGATGCAAGAGTGGGAACTGACTTAGCAGAGCGATAACCACTAAACTGTCAGGGAGGGAAGCTCAGAGCAAGCCTGTTCCCCAGACCCCAGACAAGCTTAAGTGAATGAGGTACAAGGAGTCTCTGAAAGGAGAAAAGTACCTGAGACAAGAGTACAAGGCCCAGCCCAGTGCAGCATTGCTGTGCTCACAGTGAGGTTTCGCTGAAAGGCGGAATAAAACATAGACATCTGCCCTCCCCGCTCCTACTCTGCTCTGAGAATGATGTCAGCCAGGCTAACCTCTTCAGACCGCACATGACTGCAGCATCCCCACTGGGAAACTTGTTGGCTTGAAGCAGGAGAACCCTTCTGCCCATCAACCCTGACCAGCCCGATCCCTAACCTCACATCATCCCTGCTGTGGGTCTCATTGTTCTTTTCACAATTTTACCTTATTATAGTAAGACTACTTAAGGTGAAATGTATCCACACAAAGTCTTTTAAATTTTTTGTAAGGCTGTTTCATCTGTAAACATAATGAATTTTAGTCATTTCAATCTCTATTCCTCTCTCTCATCAGCTGCCTCCCTCTCTAGCTGAACCTTTCTTCTCAGTAAGTCTCCATCTTACTTTCATGTCTTTCTGTGTGTGACCCACTAAGTTATTATTATTATTTTATTACTGCCTGAGCACAGGTGGGAGGTTATTTACTGGGATACGGGCAACTTATCAGTGGTGATACCCCAGAATAAAATGACGCCCCTCCCCCAAGAGCCGATAACTGCTGATGGTCTATGAGGACCAGAGACTCATGATCAAACATTGAGGGCTCTGACCTTGTGCAGCTAACCACACCTGCAATGCGGTCATGAGCACAGTGGCCATGCCATGCTATTTCGTTTAGGGCCAAGCACTGCATCATTGTGTATTTTAGGCATGTGTGCTGGTGAGTTCTTTCTGCATTAGCTGTCATCACTGCAACAAGAAATTTCACTGATGAAGACTGGATGGGACATTAATATTCTGTATAAACCTGAGTATTTAGAAGATTTTTTGTCAGGATAAACGTTTAGTAAAACAATGATAGCCAGCTCCCCCTAGGGCCAATGACTTCCTTAGCCACAGGATTGTCACCAATTTTGTAGAACCAGACACAATTTCTTTCCTGCAGGGAAGGTCTCAAATCCAATCAGAAAGTGATTGGTTACTACCATAACAGCCATACCACTATTACACTAATGGGTACCATTTTGCCTGCAGGTTATTCATTACTAGGGTTTACAGGATTCACAGGTGGGTGAGACTATTGATTACTTTTACTCATTAGCAGTCAATACATTTTTATTGTGCAATGCTGTACAGCAGGCCCCTGGAGTTTATTTGTCTTGCTTAATTGATGCATATGTTAACTGATAGTCTTTGCTCTTAAACACACAGTCAAAGATCACCTCCAGACAGTTGAGGAATATCTCCAAAGATTGGCAAGAAAACATCATTTAAAGACCTAAAACCTATTATTGGAAGCAAGAAAAGATTCAGCAGGCTTCCTTCCCTTGAAAGAAAGGAGGCTTTGAGAAAGAGCATGCATAAGAAGTAAGAATGCTGTAAAAATAAAAAGATGCCATAGCAGAGATAAAAATTCAACAAAAGGGAAGCAGACTGTGGGTATAGCTCACTGGCAGTGTATGTGCTTTGTATTCAATGCTCTGGCTCAGTCTATAACACCAAAAAGTAAACAAATGACAAACCAACCACCCCA
This sequence comes from Ondatra zibethicus, assembly GCA_004026605.1. Taxonomy (NCBI): domain Eukaryota; kingdom Metazoa; phylum Chordata; class Mammalia; order Rodentia; family Cricetidae; genus Ondatra; species Ondatra zibethicus. The sequence continues at coordinate 251,639 of PVIU01000793.1, forward strand.
ACTAACTAAACAACAACATCCTCGCTTAAAAAACAGAAGGTAGATAGGCAGGGAGACCTTGAAGCTTTGAGACTGTCCATGCCCACAGTTTACACTTCATATTTACAATACTTTATTTTCCCATTTCATCACTAAGATGCATGAGCAGGAAACTTTCCCATAGGGGCAAAGGAAGAATTCTCTACTCCGGGAATTAATTATTTCAACCTAAAACAACTCATTGAAATTGAACACTGAACTGTTCAGTTAACCATCAAGCACTAGTTACTCCCAAGTTGGAACACTGGTCTCAAGACTCTTGCTTGCTGTGACTACAATCCCTCCCACCACCCTTACCCAATCCTGATCAAGTCTGAGCTTGTTAAGACCACTCAGATTTCAGAACTTCATAAACATCTCAACTTTCCCCCTCCTCCAAGAGATTGCCAAGAAGAATGAGACCCAGTAGGCAGAAGGGAATGTTGAGTTTCTGTAGAGACAATGTGGCCACCAGGGGGCAGGAGTGCACCGAAAGCGCCAATTAAAGCCTGGGTTACTCTTTCCTACTCTGGCTTAGCTGGGAGTTCTAACTAGAGGGTGGGGGAGGGGTGGGGCTTTAAAGAACCAATTCTGAAGTGTAATTGTCATGGTGGACATAAGTTTTTCTCATGCAGGCATAAATTCTTATTTTTTTTTAATTTATGTGTATGAGTGTTTTGCCTACATGTATGTATGTACACCATGTTAGTGTCTGGTATCCTCAGAGGCAGGAAGGGCTCAATGGATACCCCGGAACTGGAGTACAGGTTGTGACCCATCATATGGATGCTGGGAATTAAACCTCAGTCCTCTGCACTAGCAGCAAATGTTCTTAACCACTGAGCCATATCTTCAGCTCCTGATGGAATTTCTTCTGTTTCTATTTATTTGTTTTTATTTTAATAACTTTTGTTAGTTCTTTGAGAATTTTATACTCTGTATGTTTTTCAACCATTTCTTTAAATTCTGAGATAATTACTGAAAAGTTTTTGTACCCCAATAAACCTCTCCGCTGACGCAATAATCTAAATCAGACCAAATCAAACCAAATTAGAAAAAGCCCAAGTTTATTGGATGCCAGCACTCTCAGGTGGCCTCCCAGACCCTCAGAGCGGACATGGGAAAGGAAGACCAGAAAACCACACATTTGTTCTCTGGGGGGCAGTTTGAATAGCCTGTGGGAGTGGTCTTGAGCCTCTCTGGGGAGGGGATCATCTTTTGGCAGGCTTTCTCGGAGGTGGAGTCTGGACTGAGACAACTCCCTGGGGAGGGGGCTGGGGTGGAACTTTCCACCCAAACAATTGCATCATTTTCCCTTTCCCTTTCCTACCTCCAACCTTCCCATATATACCCCCCCCGGTTCTTTTTCAAATTCATGGTCTCCTTTTACATTATACAATCCCTTTTATATTATATAATTCTCATATATTTAAACACATAAACATAACTATGTCTGTAAACTGTTACTTGCACATGTTTTCAGGGCTGACCAGTTAGTACTGGACATCTGATTGTGCGCTCTTCCCGGGAAGACTATTCTTTCATTCTTAGCATGTCTTAGCTGACTGTAGTTCTTTGTGTAGGTTGAGGCCTCCGGGCTTCCCCTGTGTTTTCACTCACTGCCCTGGCTGAGATGACTTGAAGGTCAGGCTCTGGATCAGCCTACAAGTAGTTCTTGTGTCCTTGGGCATTCTAGAGACGGTGTCTGTGTTCTGTGATGGAGCGTCCCGAGAGCAAGAAACACTGGCAGAAACTATACAGTCAATACAATCGGAAGTCCCATTGTGTCACTTCCATATTCTGTTGCAGAGATCAGCGAACCATAGCCGGAAGTCAAGTCAAATCCTGCCTGCCCTGCCCCCTCATGCCCCCACCAGCTCCTAGCCTGCTAACCTCTTCCTGACATTGTTTTGTCAAGGTCCCTTCCTTGTCTCAGCTCTCTCAGATTCCTACTTTTGGTCTCTCACTAACTGGTGTTTTGAGGAAGAGCCCTTTAAGACTTTTCAGAGGCAAAATAGATGACTTTCATTTTGTGAGGCGTTAGAAACATAGTTGTTGTGGATATCCAATAAGCTTTTTCTTTTTCTTTCAAGTGTGAAACAGGTCTTTATTTCAGAATCAATAGAGTAGCACAGCTTTGAAAGTTTATATGCAAACATTGTTTCATATTTCAAGTTTGGAGGAATAGCTTATGAAATTTATGAAAATCACCAGCCCTCTTCATGTAGACATATAGAAATGTCTGTTGTTCTTGCTAAGAGAATATAAATTTCCAGTTTCCTCCATAAATTTGCCCCAGCTTTTTATGCACCTTCAGTGAACACTGAAAGAGGCAGTTTTCTTTCAGTATAAAATGTCTCTGGCAATTTTATCTGCCAGTGACATTGCCTTAGGAGTTAATGAATAGTAAGAAATTGGCCACTGCTGGATTTATTTTAAACCTAATTCATTTTCTGCTTAGTGAAAAAAGAACTTTGTTTTACCCCGGGCATTTGACCCAAACCCTGAAGACTGTTGATATCCACAGCATCTTCGAAAGCCATTTCCATTTTCTTCAGGGACTGGATTGTTCCCTTTGGTCTGAAACTCTTCAACTCCGAAGTGACCAATTGCCTCAACTTCTCAAAGGATTTTGAACTTAGGGAAAGTCTTAGTTCTTGCTGAAGCTGAATTTTCAGTGGCTTGGTGTGGTTCAGGTAAAAATGTGCTTCTTGCAAAGGATAGACAATATCGCCTGGCTGCAGGCCCATGATGTCAGTGAGCAGTCACTAGCAGTACTGAGGAACACACCCAGGCCCAGATCTCCTGACCTCTGGTATGGCTGTCAGGACAGCTCCTGGTTCACCACATAGAACTGTCAGAGGACATGGCAAGGAGGCAGCCCCATTAGAAGAAAGTCTTTTGAATTCAGGGTATGCTGTGGGACAATGGTCTGTATCCTGTCTATTGTATTTTAATAAAACACTGATTGGTCAGTAGCCAGGCAAGGAGTATAGGCGGGGCGACGAGAACAGGAGAATTCTGGGAAGATAAAGATTCAGTCTGCAGTTGTCACTCAGATGTAGAGGATGCAGATGAGAATGCCTCGCTGATGAAAGGTACCAAGCCACGTGGCTAACACAGACAAGAATTATGGGTTAAGATGTAAGAATTAATTAATAAGAAGCCTGAGCTAATAGGCCAACCAGTTTATGATTAATGTAGACCTCTTTGTGTGTGGTACTGAATGACTGCGGAACCTGGTGGGACAGAAACCTCTGTCAACAAGGGCAGACATGATGATTCATTTGTCACCAGGATTGATTTTTAATGGTATCAGTCACTTTCTACAGTTGGTCTACTCCTTGACTGGAGTAATCTGAATCCATATCTTTGTAGTCTGCCCCAGAATGCCTCCTAGGGAGACCATAAACTGGTCCCAGGTGCTCTTCCTGTTGTGTTGAAATTCCCTGACTGTAACATCTAGGGAGCCATTGGCACGATAACTTTTAACTCCCTTGGAGGAAAGTCCTTTAGCGTTTGTGGATCCCTCGAGAAGCACAGCAACTTTTCCAGAACCCCCGTATAGAATGCTCATTTGGTTGTGAGTGCTGGAATCCATCTCTCAGATAGTAATGCTCTTGGATGTGGAAAACCAAACAGAGTGCCAATGCCCATGCATCCCCCTTGCTGAAGCCATGGAGTGCCAGTGTCCATACACCCTTCCTGAAGCCACACCGTGCCAGTGCCCACACATCCTTCTTCCTGAAGCCACAGAGAAGACTGTGTCCTGCCTGTCCCAAGTACTGTTATTCCCCTCTTGTCAGTGACTCTGTGCCTTGCTGCTGAGTGGCAGGTAACCCAATAATGTTTTTTAAAAACTATTATCAGAGATGCAACTATTGTCCAGAGTGCCAGAGAAGGTCCCTAGGATATCTGGAAGGAAATAAGACACCCAAGCCAAGGGGATGTACAACATCTGGCAAATGATGTATTAGAAGACAGACATTAACTATTCTAGTCACTCTTGCTTTTTGGAAAAAAAATACTAATGTAGCACGAAGAATAAAAACTCAGAGATAGATATTGGAGCTCAATGTGAAGATCAGAAAAGCAAAGCAACCAAGCCACTAGAGAGTTCTTACCTCTATGAAATCCTTTTTCTCGCTTTCTCTCTCTATGAAAGAGAGCGAGTTCCTATCTCATCCCTCCTTAAATTCCTCTCTAGTGCTGGGATGAAAGGCGTGCACCACCACCGCCCAGCCTCTATGGCTAACCAGCGTGTCTGCTGGGATTAAAGGTTTGTACCACTGCTGCCTGGTCTGTATGGCTGACTAGTGTGACTGCTTTGCATTCTGATCTTCAGAAAAGCTTTATTTATTAAAATACAAATGAAATATCACTACAGACTCACTTCTGTTTTTTAGGGTTTCTATTGCTGTGATAAAACATTATGACCAAAAACAACTAAAGGAAGGAATCTCACAGCTTATAAAAGTCCATCACTGGGGGAAGGAAGGGCAGGAACTCAAATAGGGTTGAAACTTGGAGGCAGAAGCTGATGCAGAGGCCATGGCATAATGATACTTGTGGGCTTGTTCCTCCTGGCATGCTCAGCCTGCTTTCCTATAGAACCCAGGAGCAGTGGTACTGCCCACAAACAGCTGCACCCCTCTTACATTGGTCATCAATCATGAACGCACACAGCAGCCTTGCCTACAGGCCAATTTGGTAGGTGTATTTTCCCAATTGAGGTTCCCTCTTCCTAAATGAGTTTAGTGTCAAGCTGATGGTAAAATAACCCAGTACAGTCTACAATCCAGAAATTGTAAAGATCTGTTTGATCTGGGTCTGTCATAATGGAGGAGGTGGCACCAAAACGCCACCTTTTCCTAACGCCAGGACAGGAGTCAGATTCCCAGGAAAAGACTGGTGATAATTGTCCTCAGCTGAGGTGTTGGCTGAGCCCTCGTGCTTGATAGAGCCCTACCCACCTGGATCAAAAATAACAGGAGGTTAACAAGGCCTGCAACAGATTGTAGCTTACTGCCCGTTGTTGAGTAGACAGCTTTGCTTTTGTTGTAATAGAGTGACATAGCAATTTATAAAGGAGCTAATTCAACCTCTAGACAGTGGGCTAGAGTGTGAGTCTGTAAGTGAGCCCTGGGTGACAGACGATTGGCTAGGGGGCTAACTCTAGAACAAAAGATAATGAAGCCATTTCCTCTGAGCTCATTCAAGCAGCCATCCTAGGAAACCGACAACAAAAGAAGATGTGTGATGTGTGTGTGTGTGTGTGTGTGTGTGTGTGCGCGCGCGCGCGTGCGTGTGTGTGTATCCATAAAAGTAAATCCCGGGGATCATGACTGAAGCCAAACAAAGCTAGCGCCCACACCAGTACCTGGCCCATATCACATGAGTGTATTTCTGGAGTTTCATGTAAATAGAAAGATCTCTTGTTGGTTATGTTCCTTCTGGAACATAACCTGGGTGATGTGGTTTCTTGGGCAGGTAAGGCACAGAAAGTCTGTGCCTGCTTTCTTATAGAACTCAGGCCTTGTTTTTTTTTTTTTTTTAATCTGGTAAATAACATAAATCTCTTTCATTAGTTAATCTGGGATATTTTCACACTCAAATTTCTCAGTCCTCCAAACTCTTTGCTGGGTCGATATAAATGGTTTTTGAAACCATTCAGAACCTTTCTCTATGAGGGAAACTCATTCCTGCCAGCAGTCAGCTCACATCAGCTTTTCTGAAGACTGGTCACCCGAACTGTCAAATTTCAAACTCAGGTACCTCCCCATGCCAACTAAAATACTTGGTGTTCCTGTTTCTGGGGTTGTTCTGTTAGAAGAGTAGCCAGGGCTCTTTACTTTGTGGTGACAACCATCCTGATCCTAATTATCTTCTTTCTTTCTTTGTAGAAAGTGGTCCCTTCACTTCTGCCGAGCATCCACATAGGCTGGACCTATACTGCCTGGAGTCCATGTTTTGATGGCTGGTGAATTTGCTCTCATTAAAAGAAGTATGAGGGTTCTGTGTGCGCTGGGAGATAAGTTTCTCTTGTTAAGTGTGGGCGAAGGCAAGAGAACCAGGTACGGATCCACTAATACAGCCCCAACCTGGTATTCCTGTGTGGCTAGTCAGATGTCTAATACAGCTCTGCTCCTAACCCTAACCCGAACCCCCAAACACCAGCTGTGAAAGCTTATGAAAGAGTTTCCTTTCTGCTCTTAAATCTTAAGAAGCATTTTGGCCTTTTGTGGATGAACAGGTAAGAGCTTGAGAACCCCAGGGCAATTTCCCATCACATATCTAAAACTCAAGTTTTCTAATCATGCTATTCTGATCCAGTCCAGTTATCTTTGGAACACCAAGTATCAGTGCTTATTCCCAAAGGAACCTAGTGTCCTAGGTAACATATGGGCATACTTCCTGCTTGCTAGGAATGCTGTTATGTCTGGGAGCCTTCTAGTAAGATGATGTCTTAGGGTTTCAAGTGCTGTGAAGCGACACTGTGACCACAGCAACTCTTTATAAAGGAAAACATTTAATTGGATGGCTTACAGTTTCAGAGGGTTAGTCCATTATCATCATGGCGGGACATGGTGGCATGCAGGCAGATGTGCTGGAGAGAGAGTTGAGAGTTAATACATCTTGACCAGTGGGCAACAGGAAGTAAACCGAACTAAGCATAACTTGATCATAGGACACAGTGACACAAGGTCTCCAACAAGGCCACACCTCCTAACAGTGCACTCCCTCTCAGCTTATGGGGGCCAATTACATTCAAACTACTACAGACGGGGTTTGTTTTGCGTCAGGCTGGACTGACCTCCAGCAGTCCTCCTGTTTTTGCCTCCCAAGGGTTGAGTTAAGGACATGCACCCCTATTCCCTGGCTCCTTTAAGTGCTAATCTTGGGCTGGGTCAGGACTGTCTGTCTATCTACACATTTTGGGTAGCTTAAAGAGTCTAATAATTTCATTGCAAATGAGAATATTAGCTTTGGGGGGGGCAAAAGTTTCTCTTTGGTTTTGTATTAGCTCTCTCAGAGATTCCAGTGGGCCAGGATTGCTCTAAGTCACCTGAAACGTCCGTATCCTGTGAAAGATTCCAGCATATTCACTTTGGATTAGAGGCCTTGGAGCTTAATTGAAGCAAAGGTGACCTTTCTTGGGTGGCTTCAGGCTAGACCAGTGCCCCTTATCTGTACCCTTTCCATTGTGCAGTCTCCCGAGGCTTCCCTGAGGTTCAAATGTGGGTTCCATAGGACCTATGTAGACACTGGGCACAGCAAAAGATGCTGATCCCTTGGCAGCAGTGTTCATCAGATAATATTCTCACTTCCTTCCTCCCACCAGTTAGTGTATGGTCTACCAGGAAGATGAGGATTGAGCAGACCTCTCCGTGCATGGTTATTATTCAGGTCAATATTCCCCACGGTGTGAAGGCAGACTTCATTCTTGCTTGATACATCACATTAGGAGCCGTGTGCCCACACTTAGATGTAGCTGTAGGGAACTTCAAGAGACCTTAGTGAAATTACATCATTTCACATTCATTAAACAAAACACATTTTATGGGTTTCTTCTTTCATGTTTACTGAATGGAGTCCCAACTTATTTCCAGAAGTCATCCCAGATATAATCTCGAGTAGCACAGCAGTGGCACCAAACTGGACTTTTAGCACAATAAACCAAACCTTATCACATTTGGGACAGTGAACTAATAGTTAGGAAATAGAAGGTCACAAGGAGGGATGCCCCTCCAGTTTTGATTTTTGTCTCCTGCCCAAAATGTCAGCATAATTAACCAGGCCACTTGTAAAAGAATTGTACTCCCCTTCCTGGGTAACATGTCACAAATGAGATTGTTAAAAGTGGCTGAAGATCTACGCCTTAAATACAGTCCCTTAAGTGACCTGTGGATAAGTAAGGACTCTTTGGTCAATATTTCATCACTACAGCACACTCTTCTCCAGCTAAATAAAATCAGTGCAGTATAACCCCTTGACGTCTCATAGTCACAGATATTCTGAGGATATGGAAAAGTGGGATGGCAGGATATGATTTCCCCGATATGGAAACAACTTAGTTGCAGATGAAGTAGCTTAAGAGCCCACACATCACTGTGTAGCTACTGCCCAGGCAATTAGGAGTGTTCCTCTCCCAGCCTCCACGCTTGGCTCCCTTTAGTGGCCCAGGTCTTTCTGCTTAGTCGACAGGCTCACGGATTTCTTTCTACTGACTCATCTGGAATCTTTTTCTGTGGCGGATGTCAAGGACCTGAGCAGAGGCTCCAGGGGGCTCCAAGAGACTCCTCAAGCTGCAGTGCTGGCAGCGGGCACTGCTGAGTCTCCCTTTCTGCTGCCAGCGACACACTGACCTTGGCAGGGTGTCTTTCCCTTGGCTGCTGCCTTTAAATGAATGGCAGTGTTCTGAGCTCTTGGCTTATCAAAATAGCTTAACTCAGAAGCAGAGGAGTCCAAATTCAACTCAGAATCAGGCCGACAGAACAAAGCGAGTCAGCTGCCACATCTCACTCTACATTCATGTCACCTCATGGCAAAAATGTTGGAGCCTTCCTACCGTGTTACCCTGTTCACCTTGATGATAAATTAGCCTTTTCCATTTTCCAAAGAAAACCTTCATCATTTCCCATAGTCAGAAGCTATAGAAAAGTAGCTCTGAACTCTACCTTAAAAAAAAAAAAAAACAACACAGGACATGCTAAAAAGCACATTAAAACCTTACAATTTCAGGCAATGTGTCGTAAGTTTAATTTTTAGTGCTAACAGCAGGGAGGCCCAGAGCCCTTTTAAACCTGGGGCTGTGCCACATCAGCCCTTCCTTCCCCTACAGCAGCTGAAGTCCTGGGGATTAAACATCTCTGACTTTGCTGGTATATCAACAGCTGTGCGCATGTAAAAATAAACATCTCTCTCTGAAATAGGAGATCAGACAGGAGAGGGATACCAGCGTGTTTCTAGAAACCATGTGGTCTGTCCATAGAGTCGCATCTTCAGTGTGTGTGGAGTGAAGAAAGCAGAGAACTGTGTGCAGCCCTCCCCACTGACATAGCCAAACCCTGCGTGGATGTGGAGACAGGGAGACAGGTCTATACCAGAAGGTGATGCTTCCGGAAGCAGGGTTGTTAAAACTTGCTTTCTTGGTTTCCTTATTCCCAAGGCTGTCTGTCATTCATTAGAGCAGCTTCATCCCCGAGTCTGGACCTGCTTTAGGATGGACAGGTGTAGACGTGCTAATACTATCTAGAAGACTTCTTGATACAAACTCAGTCTTTAATTAGTGATCCCAGACGACTCATGGGAGTCAAGAAGATAGGCTTGCTGAGAGTGTAGTTCAGTGGTACAGCACCTGTGGCATCCACAGGGCTGTGAGTTCAATCCCCAGCACTGCAAGATAAAAATGTTTCCTCTCACAAATGCTGGACTAACTTGATTTCACAGATAAAACAGGGTAACTGGTAAGTTAAATTTCAATTAAAGTCAATCATTTTGTTCTTCCACAGTTTAGCAAAGCTAGAGGAAGAAAGAAACAGAGATTAAGTCATCCGTTGTACATCTGACAAGTAGATGAACGTGCAATTTGTAACTGAAGATAGAACCCAGGACTGGTCCTTAAGATGTCAAGGTGGTCTTGATTGGCATTTTTCGGAGTTACAGTGGACTAAGGGCGAGAGGGAATCAAGAGAGGGCAGGATGGGTAGGTGCTCAGGGGGCATGTAGTGGAAAAGCTAGTTTGGACTTTTGCTATCCCACCTGAGGTGTTTAGCCTGGGTTTGCAACGTTTGCATTCTAGAAATTGCTGCATTTTAACCTAGGTATTAATTAAGCTACCATTGGGTGCCATTCTCAAAGACAGATTAACTGAGTCAAAGATTGCTATGCTTTTTGTTTAAAAAAAAGTCATAGCACAGCTAAAGGAACTAAGCATAAATAGTTTCCAGAATGATCCATAAGTTCAAAGAACTTGAACTTTATTAGTTCAAAAAATAAACACCTAGGCATAATGAATTAAGCTTCATACTATTTTGAATACTATTATTTTATTATATTGTTTATTCTAATGTTAGCTTATGTACTTCATTGTTATCTACACCAAGGTTAGGATGAAATACCAACAACTATAGTAATAATTTTGTAATAATAAAAATAATTATTATTCAAGTCAAAATCTAGTTACATAACCCAGTTTGGCCTTGAACACACGGCAATCCTCCTGCCTCCGGCTTTCAAGTACTGGGATTACAGACATGTGTGCCAACATGCTCAGTTCAGAAATGGATTTTCCAAATTCATCCTATGATTCTTTTTTTAACAAAATTTTTTGTTGTTGTTGCAAACTCCATATTTTATTTTTCACTTTATGGACCAAAGTAGTAAATGGATATCAATGGTAATTGAAAGGTGGTTATAGAAAATGATCGAAATATTGCTATCTTATGTCACTGCTTCTTTCCCCCCTTGAACTTGATCTTTGAGGGCTGGACTCACAGCTCTGGAGCTTTGGTAGCACTGTCAGGTGTAAAGGGCCAGGTTTCTCCTGTGGAGGTTTTAATAGCATTAGACTAGTATCTGTTAATCTCAAATGAGCCTTAGCTTATCTTTCCCAGAGTGCCTACTTGAGAGTCTCAGAGTTGTTTTTCTTCCTCAATGGGAGAATAACAAGAGTGTCCCTTCATTACCTTTGGATGGGTGACTTTAGGCGTCAACACAGCAAGGCTGCCTGCCATGCACAACAGGTCAGATACCTGAGTTGATGTTACCGCATACAGGAGGGCCGGCATTTTTAAGAGTGGCTAGCATTTAAATCAGGAGAGACTTCAGCCAGTCAGTGGAGGACTAATGAGTCATGCCTGACAGTCTCTGAAGGAGAAAGAACTCTCAAGACTGCAGCAAGGAAACCCTTGCCGGAGCAGCCTGTGAGTTTTGTAGTAAAGACCGGTAACCCTGAACTTGGATTTCTGGGTTACAAAGCTGCCCTATGTTAGCTTTGCCAGACCCAGCAGCTAGCTGCCCGAGCCAATTCCTAAAATATCTCAGTCTTATTTCTCTGGAGAGTCATGACTAAAGCAGACATCCTAACATTACCACTCTGCCCTTACTTTAAACCTACTTTCTTTGACATAAAGTTTCTACAAATCAAATACGTGCATCATAAAAAGTTCTCTGCGTCATCGTGGGTCTCCTTTACTGTAGCAGGTTTCTATCGCCTATTACTGCTCATTTGTCACAGCCTCATTACTCCTTTTTTCTTTTGTAGAAAAAAATCCCATTACATTTTATAGAAAGTGTTGCTAAAATACAAAGTCCCACATCAATGAGCATTTACAAAACAAAATTGTGAATACAAAGTGATTCCTACATGCTCTTTCAGGATACAGTTTGCTGCATTTTTGGAGAATGAGGAAGAAGAAGGTTATTTGAGTGAATTTAAGAGAAGGAAAACCCTGCATGATTGACCATGGGGATGATGGCAGAATACACACTAGATGGTAATAGTGAGAAACTAAGATGCCCATAGGATTTCCCCTAGTGGCCTGGTAGCGTGGAGAGCTGCTGAGAACTCTGAATTCTTTTGTGGTCCTTTGCTGCCTGTAGCCTTTGCTGTGACTTTCCTAGGACTGCCGTGGGGTCCTTTCCTACAGGAGTCTTGTGTGAGTCTAAGTAAGTCAAGTGGCAAGTAGGTGCTCCTTTGAGACTTGGTGCTACGAACACACAGAAATATGGCTTAGTTCAGAAGGAATGAAAAGGATCCACTCAGTTCTTCAGTGGGTAAAACAGTAGTTTACAAGAATTAGCAACGTATTTTTCTTGTACTAGCTACGCGTGCAACACCTTACTCAGGTTTCTTGGAAGCGGGGGAGGAAGGGAAGGTGACTGATAGGGCTGGGGAGACAGTAGGGAAAGTGCTTGCTGTGCAAACATGGTGATTTGAGTTTGGATCCCCAGCACCTATGCACAAAGTAAGGTGTGGGCATTGCTTGCCTATAGTCCTAGCTCTGGGGAGGCAGGGTCCAGAGGGCTTGCAGACTGTGTAGTCATACCAATTGGTGAGTTCTGTGTTCAATGGGAGACCTTATCTCAAAAAACAAGACAGAAAGCAATTGGAAAGGTTGACATCACACACACACACACACACACACACACACACACACACACACACACACACCTGCACCCATAATCGTATATATGTAAAAGCAACCAATCAGAAGAAATAAGACCCGGTGTCTACAATGAAGTTACCAAGGGACTGATGTTTTGTTTTTGCTGTTTTACCTCAGACAGGGTCTCACTTGTATAGCCCTGGCTGGACTAGGGCTCTCTATGTAGACCAGGCTGATATCAAACTTGTAGAAATCCAGTCCTCTGTCTCCTGAGTGCTAAGAAGTTGTTGGATTCTGGATATGATTTAAAAGTAGACAGATTCCCTGGGGATTTAGTGTGAGGTATGAAAATGAGAGGATTCAAGACTGAATCTAAAGTCTGCTCGTCCCCCTGCAAGGATAGGATTGCCTCAGCTCAGACGGTCAATACACATTTTCAAGTTGTATACACAGCGGTGCTACTGATGGTTGTGTAAGAGGGAAGGACATGTGCCTGGATTTTGCATCAGGGAAGAGAGTAGCAAGAACAGTGGAGTGGTGGGGGTGGAGCTCTGAGCGTGGAGGCTCAGAAGAGCATGTGACCTTCAGGCAGGGATCATTAGAAGAGCCTTTCTGTGGAGGCTGTGGAAACAGCCGTTGGTAGAGGAGGAAGTCTGGCCAAGAGAGCTTTTCTTTGTTTTCCTTGTTATAGTGGGAAAGTAATAACATCCTTATATCTGGAGTGGAAATGACTAATAGAAAAAACAAAACAGGGACTGCTGGGGGCAGCTTTTGTTTTAGGATGTCTCATAAAGCTATTGTAAGTTTGTGTTAAGTTTGTCCCATTCTAGGCTAGATGCAATGCCCAAAGTTCTGGTTATGGTTCAAGGAAAGTGTTTTTGAGATCCTTATGGAAGCCACAATCCTTGCGTCCCTAAGCACAGGGTGTGTGGATGGCGATGCTAGTCTTAGTGTCTCAGAGTTGATTGGAGGGTATGTTTTTCTGGGGATTCAAAAAAAACCCAACCGGGCAACATCTATTTATTTATTTATATTTATTTACTTATTGGTCTTTAAATCAGGGTTTCTCTGTGTGGGCTTTGGCTGTCCTAAAACTTGCACTGTAGACCAGGCTGACTTCAAACTTACAGAGATCTTCCTATTCTACCTCCAGAGTGCTGAGATTAAAGGTGTGTACTGTTGTCGGGGTTTCTGTCCTGCCCGGTTCCCGCAATTGTTAAGTCCCAAAGAAATCACACAGGGTCTAAATTAGATATAAACTGATTGGCCCATTAGCTCAGGTTTCTTGTTAACTCTTATAACTTATATTAGTCCATTATTCTTATCTATGTTAGCCACATGGCTCAGCACCTTTTTCAGTGAGGCAATCACATCCTGCTTCTTCAGTGGATGGGCCAGGACTGCAGAGGAATGGGCTTCTTCCTTCCCAGAATTCTCCTGTTCTCATTGACCCACCTCTGCTTCCTGCCTGGTTGTCTCGCCTGTACTTCCTGCCTTGTTACTGACTAATCAGCGTTTATTTAAAACATAATTGACAAAATACAGAATTGTCCCACACCAGAGTACCACCATAACTGTCCCATGACTTTTATTTGTAATATGGGCAAAAATGGATTTCAACATTTGTGATCATTGGAAGAGGAAAAAAAATCCTTTTTACCATGGAAGTGAATTTTTATTTTATAGAACATTAAGCCTGCTTACACAATTACACATGGGGGATTTCACTTAGCATTTTAAAAGGTTGTAGGTATTGGCATAGTGACACACGCTTACAATCCCAGCATTTAAGAAATGGAGGCAGAACCAGGTGGTGGTGGCACGTGCCTTTAATCCCAGCACTTAGGATGCAGAGGCAGGTGGATCTCTGTGAGTTCGAGGCCAGCCTGGTCTACAAGAGCTAGTTCCAGGACAGGCTCCAAAGCTACAGAGAAACCCTGTCTCGAAAAAACCAAACAAGACAAACAACAAGCAAAAAAGAAACGGAGGCAGGACGGTTCTGATAAGGCCAGCCTCGGCTACACAGAGAGATCTCATCTCAAAAGAAAAACAAGGCAGGCTTATTAGATGTGTGTGTGTGTGTGTGTGTGTGTGTGTGTCCATGCTTGCCACAGCATATGTGTGGAGGACAGAGAACAACTCTAAGGGGTCAGTTCTTCCCTTCTACCACCAGATCTGGGAAAGAATTCAGGTCACCAGACTTGCATGGAATGCGATTTTACCTGCTGAGCCATTTTGCTGGCCTTAAATTTTAAATAACCAAGAAAAAAATGTCTTCACTCTGGTATGGTCTACAAATGTTGTTAATGATTGATGCCAAACACTGTAAGGAAATAGGGCTCACCTAGGATTGTGCAATGTGCTGAAATCACCAAATTATACCTTGGATCAGGGAGAACTCCCTAGAGAATGGGCGTTCAGTCACATAAGCCAATGAAATAGTAGCATTTGTTTGAAGTCGTCTTTTAAAATATTAAAACCCACATGAATTTTACAGCCTATACTTTAAATAAGTGCCTTATAGTTTCTTTTGGACTGAATAGATGGCTCCGTGGTTAAGAGAGTGCCCTGCTCTTCCAGAGGACCTGAGCTGGTTCCCAGAACACCCACTGTGTGTTACTCAAAACTGCCTGTAACTCTAGCTCTGGGGGTCTGAGGCTCTCTGCTCTGTCTTTCCGTCTCTGTTTCTGTCTCTCTTGTATACATTTATACAGACATGCACATAAATAAAAAGAAATCTTTAAATATTTTAGGTTTTGATTTTTATAATGTTGGTGGTTTAACTGAAGTCCTTATTCTGTTGAACACAATGCATTTCACCCCTGAGCTGCATACCCAGATGATAACGTTTTGCGTGATGATGGGGTATTCTATTTGTCTTACTGCTTCATCAAAAAATGGCTTTTCTGTCCATCTCAGGAAAGTAGGTGAACTCCAGACAGCAGACATATAGTTGATTCCTTATGGAGGTAATGTCTCTTCACTTTTGGAGCAGTTTTAGATTCAGTGCACCCAGAACCCATACACAAAGAGAAATAGTAAGAGGATGGTCACAATTTTCACCTCTGTGTTAATCAGAGAAGGGTTTTTAAAAAAAAGATGCTATTCCCAGAATCCATCTAAAGGGCGTTACAGCGGAATATCTTTATGTCCTCCTGATAGAAAATGTTGGTAGGTTTGTCCTCCTGTGTACAGGCCATACGACCAGTGTCATAGCCTCTTTAACTGTTTCAAGAAATTCACATGACTCGAATGCGTTGTTCTTGGGCTTCATGTTCTCAGTACCTGCCTTCAAAGATCTCCTGAGCCCTCAGAGAAACTAACACAGAACCTCTGGCTGCAGAGCCTAAAGACCTGCACTTGAGCAAATATTCCAAGTCGTCCTAATGCACAGCAGGATGTTATATTTGAACGTAACAGGAAGAGATCACTTTGGGGACAGGGAATACAAATGAAAGACTAGGAAGACAGACTTTACGGAGGTACTTACTGGAGGTTGCCGCACGACTTAATCCTCATCTCTCCTTCCTTCTAACGGAATATGAATGTTCTCATCCCTCTTTTTACTCTGTGCCCCAGGGAAGCTAGTTACATGTCCCTACGCCAAAGGTGGTTTTGATTGACCTCATCCCATCGCCTCATCAGGAATGGACAAAGAGCAAAGT
Source organism: Ondatra zibethicus (assembly GCA_004026605.1). Taxonomy (NCBI): domain Eukaryota; kingdom Metazoa; phylum Chordata; class Mammalia; order Rodentia; family Cricetidae; genus Ondatra; species Ondatra zibethicus. Next base: position 267,432 of record PVIU01000793.1, read on the forward strand.
TGCCAAGAGCATTCTCATCAGGAGATTCTGGGGGAAGTGTCTGTTTCTACAAAGCAGCAATACAGAAAAATGGCACTTAGATTCGACACCAAGGGCTTTTGTCGATGACCACAACTGTGGAAAGATAGAAAAACAGCATTGAGTTTATTTTAGATAACTGAAACTTCACAGAATTGAACAGCAAATAAAGTTTAAAAAATTTAGTTCTGTACATTAGTTCCAACTATCTCTATTTTACAGTCTTTGAGGCTCATGTCATTGTTCAGCACCAAAATCACCCAGAGAACGTTCTAACGAATTTCCTTATTCATCTCATGTGGTAGTTTTTGTTGTTTTAAAAGTGAAAGTTAAGGGAAAATGTTATGAATTCTACTTTTAGATCTTGAAGTGAATATTCTTTTTGGCTGGTCAGACTCTATGAAACTTTCACTATGTGAAAATGTGGGTTATATTCTTACTTTTATTGGACAGATACAAAAACAAACAAAACACAAAAATACACAAACTACAAAGAAAAAAAGGT
>PVIU01000794.1:0-25059 GCA_004026605.1 Ondatra zibethicus
CCCGGCCTAGGAAGGAGTGCATTCAAAAAGACTCGGTTCTCAAAAAGATAATACATGCAGAAGAAATAGGTCCTGGTGTCATTGTTGATGGGTTCTCCATCTGCCAACTTTCGCCGCCACATTCAGAGAGTCTGGTTTGATCATATGCTCATTCAGTCCCAGTCCAGGTGGATTGGTGCACTCCCATTAGTTCAGGCACTGTGTGCTAATTTTTGACTTTTGATCACTTGTGTAAGTTCTCTGAGTCTCTTTTATGCTCCCAACTATGTGACTAGAGAAAACAGAGATAAGCATTTGCTACCATCATAATATACACTGCTGTTCAATTAACCTTGGTTGTTGTGGTTTTGACACTTAAGTTTTCTGTAGATTTCTAATTCTTCCCTGTAAAAAAAAAAAAAAAACAGAGAGTTGACTTTAAATGAGCCCCCAAGAGAGCTCTTGGTGGTTGCCATGCTCTTACTCCTCAAAGGCTAAGGCAAACTTGAGATAGAAACTCTGAAAACTGATTTTTAGATCTTTAGTAGCTGAAAACAGCAGAGATGTCGTCCTAAATGTCCCCGTAAGAACAAGTGAGAACCAGGCAGTGCAAACTTGGCTTCTCTAGGGCTTTTTTGGAAAGTGGTCTGTTTTGGATTTATTTTGTTTTGTAGCAATGAAAAGTATGATGGCATAGCATTAACTCAACAGCCATTAATTTTTCATAATATTAATAACATAGTTTGGATTGAGATTCTTGGATATACTCTACATTATAGATCATATACTTTCTGTGCTCCTGTCTCTCAGAGTTTCCCAAACTATACGTGTATAAAGAAAATAAGTTTTAACTCCATTTTAAAGGAGAAAAGGGGGGTTAAGTTCTATAGTCAGGCACATTTTGGAAAAATAAAACTTTATAGTCATTTGGTAGAAAAATCACATTTAGTATTAGCTAAAAGTCTTGAGAAGCTTTACAGTAAAGAAAACTAAACTCAAGGCTTTTCTGCTAGCAGACATTGAGAAATCAGCCTCAGAAGGACCAGGACATTCCTTGATGACTAGACCGTGCCTCGTGCCCGAAGACACGATGCAGGCTGCTGACACAGAAAGACAAGAGTGGCTTTACACAGTGCTGGACCCTGGATGCCGCAACACTTACCTGCTAGCAAGATGTGCCCACTGGTAAAACAGTGGCATGAGAGCTTTGGGAACAACCAACCGCTTCCTGATTGGATATGAGACCTTCTCTATGTGAGAGAATTTCAGATCTGGCATCGTACATCTGCTCAAAAGCCCTTGGCTGGGAAGATCATGGCTCCGGGGTGGTAACTTACTGCTGCTAATTTTTCTAAGTACATTGACGGACAAACTTCACTCTAAATATTTAGAGTGTTGCCCATAGATTTGTGTGGCTTTTATGTTTGATCAGTGAAGAGCCTTTTTTCAGTGAGCAGTGGTTACTTCCGAGACTCATAGCTGGTTAAAGTGCTGACTGTAAACAACTCTGAGTGTTCAGCTGTGGCCAGATCATCTTGATCAACTTCCAACATCAAAGGCTCAGAGAAAACCCACAAGAAGAGGATACAGAAAGAAGGGTGGGAAGTGGTGCTTTGAAATGGACCATTTTACATGACATGACTGTTACATATATCAGCTCACAATATTTGTGGTTACCTGCATAAAATAAAGGCAGTCAAAATTCAAACATAGAGAGGAACCCCTGAGGCCCCACCCCAATCAAAGGAGTTGTTGGTAGTTAATGGCTCCTGAGGGAGGGATGGTGACTCTCCTTTGGGAATGTGGCCAGTGGTATATTCCTAATGCCTCATCAGATGTCCACATACCCATGTGCACATGGGCAGCAGTAAATAGACTCAGGGTTATTGATAATAAAAGAAATTTTTAAAAAGACATGAAGTTAGGAGAGTTAGGATTGTTGTCCAGGAAGAGTAGGAGGAAGGCTGAAGTGAATGGATAATTGTCAATATACATTATATAAATATGTAGAATTTTCAAAGAATGAAAAATATTATTAAAATAAGCAAATAAAGGATTTCCCTGCTAGTACACCCCCAAAGTATTCAATATATGGCCCTAGACATTTTGCTTATTCATAGTATTTTTGAGAGTAGTGTTTAATGAAACACGTGCTTGGCAATACAACAACTCTTACCTTCTCAAATTAGCTAAATTTCTGTGCTCGGTCTAAGACTGTAGACTTCTAAGTGGGGTAGACATACAGATGGTGATGCATTCTAGTAGCTACAAAGACTACTTCTGAATAGCCCTCATCCACTGTCATGGGGGCCTCAGCAACTCCAAGGGAATCTGCTGTGTAGCTGCTAAAGCTAGTTTCCACGTTCGCTTTCACCCGGCACAGTCGCTGTGAATTGCTGAAAGAAGCCAAAACTGGGAAGTAAGAAAGTGACACATTCAAGACATAGAGAAACGCAGCAGGAACGCTCATTGAGCATATATGCATCTCTAAACATAGATTACTTATACTGATAATCACATACACACATGGACATAATCAGATATTTTATAATCCCTTAACACAGACACACTGGACTCATATGAAAGTCAATTCACAGCAAATGTAGTTATTCCAGAGGGAACAGATGCTGCTATTGCCCATTTTAGGACCCAGGGAAACAACACACTCCATCAATTTACCTGTTATGAGCAAGACTGTCTACTCACTGGAAGTGACATACTTTTTCCCATAGAGAACTACACCTAGCAAGTCCTAAGTACAAATTTGCTAAATATAAAAATAATAAAACAGAAATTTATCTATGTATATATAACAGTGAATTTACATACAAAAGAAAGAAAAGAATGTGAACATTGTTTACTAGTTTCTAATAGTAATTGATTTTCATGAACAATAAGTAGTTTCCACATCAAATTTTCATTTGAGTTTCTGAGATCTCATTGGTATACAAGATGAACTAGTAAAAAAGTTAGGTGAGGGCTTTCCTTTCCCTGAAAATAAAAACAAAACAAAATAAAACTGTGGTCTAGGTCTACAATGAACAAACCATGTAAATTATCTAAATAAGTCAGACATCTGGGGTTGTACATTGAGTGGATGGCACAGCATGAAGCCTGCCAGTATAAGGAAAAAGCACATGCATAAAAAGACTCAGGTGTCAACTAGAATTTGGGTTATAGTGCATCACAGGGATGGGCATGGATAATTTCCATGGGGAAGCACTAAGAAGGGTCAAAACTTGAGAACAGAGTGAATACATGAAGTGAGGCAGAAGAAAAGAGTGGCCTGTAAACACGGAGCAAAGCTCAACACTAAACAAAGAGGAATTCAGAAGAGTTGGGAATCTCTTTTACAGCACTAAGTTCCGTAGAAAGGGTTCCTGTGGCTTAGTGAAGTGTGCCTGTTTCACTTAAAGAGTGACTTTTATTACAAGAATACTTTCTGATTGTCAAATAGCGTATGCAGAGAAATTCAGAGAAAAATCAAGAATTCAATCATTTTAATTGCTTTAGATCAAGAGGGAAATGCATTTATCTTTATGGAGTATTGTGAGCTAAACCTTTATGTCTTCCTAAAATTCATGTTTAAATCCTAGCCCCTAATGTGCTGATAGTAGGAGATAGGATTTCTGGGACATGACCATGAGAATTAAGCTCTCATCAATGTGATTAGTACCCATCTAAAAGAGATTCCATAGACCTCTTACTCTCTTCCATGAAAATCCTACAAGAAAACATGTATTTATGAACCAGAAAGTAAGAGCATGCCAGACACCAGTCAGCCTGTCAGCCCCCAGTCAGGACTTTCCAGCCTCCAGAACTTCAAAGAGTGCTTTTGTTTTTTAAGCCACCCAATGTGTAGCTTGATAGATATTTGGCCATTACCAATTGCCCCGCTAAGTCATTAACTAATAGATGGTAAGACCTTGCCCTACTATCTATTTTCAGTTAATTGACCTAAGTCTATCATTGAAACTCACGAGTTTTTAGGACTCAACTGATTAAAAACATGTATTTTTATAGACATTACATAAAGGTTAAATGATGTTAAATATGACTAGCCTGACAAGATATGTTCACCCAATGGTGCAGTAGTGGCAAGAATGTTATCATAATAACCAGCCATTTTCTGATTGGAGCTATGCACACTCCATGAAACAGAACCTATATGTGTCATTGTTAACAGAAGTAATAACCTGTAGCAGACAGGTCATATGACCTAGGGGGAGAAACTACTTCTATCATTCTGAAAAATGTCATAAAACAACTCCTAATGACTTATTGCTATATTCATTGATCAGCCCTCAACAGCGTAGCTTATTCTTGAAGCAGATGGCAGTTAAAAAAGAGATCCCCAAGGGGTCAATGTGATAAGAACAAAAACCTGTGGAGCACCTAACCTTAAATATTAAATAAATTCTCAAAGATTGTTAATTACATTATTTAAAAACAAACACTGGTTCATAAAAATGATTAGCTCTTTCTTTCCCCTGCTAAAAGTGGTTTCAAAATTTCTCATTGTCTAACAGTTATTATAGAAAATTTTCTTATTTGAAAGAACTAATCCAACACACTTATATCTTCTTTTTCCATTTTCAGTGAAAAGTTTATCTTCCCAATAAATTATAGGGGAAATAAGTTGGCTAAGAGGAGGAAGCTTATAAACCTGTTCTTGACTTTCAATACTCCACTCCTACTAACTCATGTCGTACTACACCCAAAGAGTTCTGACATTTGTTGCATACTGCCGCATTACAATTCACATCTGTGTTTTTGTTCATTTGATGCATGTTTATTCTGTGATCTTAGCTTATGGGAATAAGTTATTTTCACAAATCGAGCCTGCTCTTTGAATCATGTGGCAGTTCAGAGTACACACAGAATATTAAGATATCAAACTGGATTTCTCACAACAAGCTACCAAACTATGAATTCCATTTTTGTCTCATCTTGCTCTCAGGAAAACCCAGTTACACAAATCCTCATTACTCTTTCTTCTCCTCTATTTTCTTTCAAACATACTTCCTGCATCATAGTTCAAAGATGAAAGTACTTTCTAGCATTGTCTAACAGTACATATATGTGAACATACTCTGTCATTAATTGGATGAGTAGTGCTGAAATGTAAGCAAATAATCACGAATGCCAACAAGGAGAGGTTTCTTTTTCATTCTAAGCCAAACACAACATTGCTTAAATAATGTTTTAGATCAATATAACACATTAAAGAGATGAATAAAACTAATATTTTAAAATAAGAAAGCCATATTATAGAATAGTCATGCTTCGAATAGTTAAGATAATTTGATTTATAAGTGAACATACTTTGCCTTTTAGTTACGTTAGATAGATTTGTACACTTAAGTTGATATATGCTAGTACCTGACATGTGTGAGGTGCTAAGGACCCAAAGTCCAGACTTCAGGGTTTGATATTTGTGGTCCTCAACTTCTATTTGTCTTAGATTCCTCATTTTAAAAGTATTATATTATAAACTGGGACATGAGCTATGAAACATGTTTTAATCCAGAACACAGCACATCACAAACCTTCAGTTAATTTTAGCTTTGTCGTAGAAAATTTTCCCAACTCCATTTTTAGCCCATATGATTTAAAAATAATTTAAACTATATCTAGTCCTAGACCTGGCCTCAAATATCACAATATATTTAATTAAAGGGTGGCATCTACACAGAGGCTTTTATAAAAGTACTTTTTGCACTGAATTCCAGCCTGATGTATTTTCTCATAAGGCAAAATTACTTCTTCTAAATACCCAAAAAGATGCTAAATAACTCAGGTGAAACTTCTCATTTAAGATCATTTTAATTACAGCAGTGACAACAGATGCATATATGTTCATTAATAAAAGATAATTTGTAGTTGTGTCCCTCTGAAAGTCAAGCCAGAAAATTATAGATCATATTGAGATGCAAAAAGAAACACTGCTCTCTAAGTCAAATCCTCTATTATTAAAAACTGTCACCCCTCATGAAATTCAGAACTAGCAAGGCGAGGAAGAGAGTAACCATTTTAAAACGTCTGGAGGGGATTCCATAACAACATTTAAATGCATTACTACTCAAACAATTTGATTGGATTATAAAATATTTAAAACTGCAGCTGTAGTTTGGGTATTTACTGTTGATTATTTTTATTTCAAGATCTTCACAGAAAAATGATACAAGTTTGCAGAGCTATTTGCATTGTGCCGATAAAGAACCACATTGTAAAATGAGCTGTCCATAATATATATTTACATCAAAAGGACAAAAACAGAAATAGGAAAATGAAGTTACAATTTTTCAAAATTTATAGCTCTGAATAGGAACAGTTACTTAAAATAAAACTATCAAACAACATAGTCTAGTTGAAATATACTAAAAATTAAAAAAATTAATTTAAGTACTTGTAATTATAATAAGTATTGTAATTCACCAGATGGAGTCCACATAAAGGTAAAAATATTCTATAAACATGGAAGCACATGTAACCTAACAAATAACAATTCTGTTACTTTTGTCCATAAAGATAAGGCATAAAACTACCCCAGCCTGGGATTTAACATTAACGAACCAAATTTTGCTATATTCTATTACCAAATTACTAAGACTTAGTGAAAAGACTGAACTATCGAAAAGAAATAAATGCATATGTCTTCACTAGAATGCTAAAATAGTAAGGAAAATTCATCTTTAAAGCATTCTGTTGTACCCGAGTCCTTCTTTCCAAGATAGAATGAGAGCCTACTAGATGAGACTCCTGGTCAGCATTCATTTCTCGCTGATTCCTTATAAAATGGCAATCTGTGTTCATGGATTTAATCACCAGCAATCTCTTCACCAGGTGATGCAAGCAATCCTGAACCTAATTTTTTTTTTTTTTTACTTAAGACCATCCTATAGATGCATAGCCCTGTAAGCAGATAGTCCTAATTCCGGACAGAGAACTCTCAACAGATGAACCTCAAAGGGCTGAAAGACACTTAAGGAACTGTTCAACATCCTTAGCCATCAGAAAAATGCAAATCAAAACAACTTTGAGATTCCAGCTTACACTTGTCAGAATGGCCAAGATCAAAAACAATGATGACAGCTTATGCTGCAGAGGACGTGGGGTAAGGGAAATGTTCCTCCATTGCTAGTGGGAGTGCAAACTTGTACAATCAATCTGGAAACCAGTATGGAAACTTCTCAGAAAATTAGGAAACAATCTACCTCAAGACCCAGCAATATTGCTGTTGGGTATATATTCAAAAGACGCTCCATCCTACCACAAGGACATATGCTCAACTATGTTCATAGCAGTATTATTTATAATAACCAGAACCTGGAAACAGCCTAGATGCCCCTCAACTGAAGAAGAAATCAATAAAATGTGGTACATTTACAAAATGGAGAACTTACTTACTACATAGCGGTAAAAAATAATGACATCTTGAAATTTGCAAGCAAATGGAAGGATCTAGAAAACACCATAATGAGTGAGGTAACCCAGACCCAGAATAACAAATGCAATAAGTATTCACTCATAAGTGGCTTTTAGACAAAAAGCAAAGAAAACTAGCCTACAGGCCACAACCCCAGAGAAACTAGACAAAAAAGGAACCCTAATGGAGACATACATGGATCTACATAGGAAGGTGAAAAAGATAAGATCTCCTGAGTGAATTGAAAGCATAGGGGTCCCAGGAGAGAGTGTACTGGGAGAGAGGAATGAGGGAAAATTTATATAGCTCAATAAAAACAATGAAAAGAATCAATCCACCCTCCTTAGCTCAAGGCTGATAATTACACTAATAGCACTATATTAAAGGTGTTTTATATATTCAGCATTTGCCATATATTTTAATAAAAAAAATTTGTAGTCACTAGACCTATTTGACAATGGGAGAGAAAAATAAATGTTTTCATAATTAAGTACTGTGTCCAAAGTGTCATAGTTCATGGATAAGGGAGGTGAGATCAGTCGAGTACAAATGAACCTCTGTCTCTGAAATTGGACACATGACCACAGACTCTAGCTCGTAGAGTGAATTTTCTTATCTTTTGTTTCTTCTTGGTAAAATTAGGGTCTCAGTGGTACCTGCTTGATTTAGGCGGGTGTGATGACACACCGAACACTGTACAGTACAACAAGGAAGGTTTGGGAAATTAAGAGCATGGAAACAACACAGGCAATGTAGACTCTCCAGGGCACTATAGAGCAACTTTTTCGGGTCACATTAGGAACACAGCCACTGCTGCCAAGGCGGGATCAGAGAATCCTTTTGTGCCTAGTATCAACGAGTAATCGAGGTAATTGGATAAACTGGAGAAAGAAAATAACAACAATGTTGTGGAGAATTTGTTCAAATCTGAAAATACATGCTGAGAAAAGAGCATGGTATTGTACTGATCACGTTCTTTACTTCACTTGTTCAACTACTCCTTTCCTGCCTCCAGTTGTCCTTTTATACTCTCGGGAACAGAAAGTGGGGCTATACACTTAGATAAATGATTCACAGAGCAATCTGATCCCTCAGTTAATACCCTTAACATTCTTATCTGAAAAATAAAGATAACACCTGTTCATATACCTCATCATGTATGTGGAATTTATTCTGTATGTGTGTGTGTTCTTCTCTAAAACCTGATACCAGATCTGGATGCATGCTTTTGCTTTGTGTTACTTTCCTATTTTAGAGCTTCAACCCAAAAACACTTAGCTTTGGATAATGGTATCTAAATACTTCTGAATTATTTTATGCAAACATATTAAATTTCCTAATATAGGGACAATTTCCACATTATCTTTTTGACAAGTGAAGTATATGTTCAGATAGCTTCATTTAAAAGCCAGGAGAGGGATGGTTTTGGAAGTCTTTAGATACATTTGCAACCTCCATAATTTATATGAAATCTATAACTTTCCACACAGGAAAGAGCTTATTGGGAAAGACTCATGAGTCACACACACACAAAAAAATCTTATTTCACAACTACACCTTATAGGCACACTGTATATTCATAATCCAGAAGATATAGAAAGAAATATAATGTGCTAAGGTTGATAATTTCAGTGGTGAGTATAGACTAAGGTTTTTAGCTAAAGTTGAAAATTAGCCCAACAGATTTCAACTACCCAGCAGTAATTAATACCATCATGTTAAGCTTAATTAGGGAAAAACAAAATATATTGTTAATTGCCGAAAAGGAAAGCTACCAACTGATGACACAGGACTATTGAAATATATTAAAGAAGTGGTACAGTATGTTAAGCATGTAGTTCCGCCAAAATTCTCCCAGCTTTATTTTGTCTTCCTTTCCATATCCTTGGCTCTCAAAAATTCATTCTCAGTTCTTTGGCAAAAGAGACTGGAAGAGACCAGAAGGAGGAGAGGGGGAGTGGACAGCTCATGCTAATGCCACTCTTGATTTCTTTTTTTTAATCCCACTTTGTGCATAAAAAATATAGTTCATTTCTTATCCTGAGAGTTACCCTGGCATATGGCTCAATTGGAAACATCAAGGTTTTTAGTTCTTTTTTAAATGGCTTGCCTCTTTTACAGACTTTTCCTCAGAAAGATGTTCTATCATTGCCACTTTCAGAGTCTACCACTCTTAGATTGGAAAATTCCTCTCACTTTCTGATCCAAAAGGTCCTGACCGTGACGATAGATGAAGTGACTGAATGGTGTTGGGACTCCTTTATCTGCTATGTGCTAGCTTGGATGTTCAGGTTTTTGTAAATGACATGCTCTTCAGACTCAGAGAGAAAACTTTTTCCTACTTTTTCCTATTGAGCAAAATAATTCTCAGATATCCATTGAACTCTATGATTATGTCTTAAAGTCTATGGGCCTAAATAAAGTTCCATGTACCAATCCAATTTTGATTCTCCACAGTAAAATACAATACTGAACAATATACTTTTAAGAACATTCTAATATTTTGAGGCCTTTTCAAAGCAACGTAGTGCTAAGATGGCACTGGCTTATGAGAACCAATGCCTTGCTTATATCATCCACCTGGGATGAAGTTTTAGTTCAAAAATATAAAAATTCTTATGCAATTTCATTCATCATGACTGGTATTCATTTGTCTGCAATGAATTTTGGATAATGTCAACTGGATTCATGGAGTCATTGGTAGATTCAGATTCTGCCCAAAAAGAGAAAAGAAAAAATTCTTAAACGTATGTTACAGATGGGTTTACATTGAAATAAGAGATGAAGGGGGAGAAAATGGGAAGAAGAGAAATATTTGTCCTTTGAATTATTTTCTCTAAGTGCCTAAAAATATAAGAAATATTGTTTTTATTTGCAATGTCAAGAAATAGTTAAAGGGTACTTTCTAAAAGTGACTTTTGACTTGTGGCTAGCAACAATTTCTGAAGCCTGAAGCAATTGCCGGTCACTTTTTCAATTTGTAGACTACAGTAATAATTTTAAGAATATATCTCTTCCTTCAGCTCCATATGCATATTCTAGATCTAAATGTCTCTTGTAAACAAATATACATAGAACTTCATGTAGCAAAAAATAAAAGACACAAAACACATTCCACATTCATAACTGAAAGCAAAAATATCTGCATCTAGAAGCTATGAAGGACAGAGCAAGGTTAGATCTTTTCTTAGCATGTTCTTCATCTATTTTTCATTTTTCTTACCTCACAGGCATCTAGGGGTTACAATGTCAAGTAATGGAGTTGTCTTTCATTTGGATATAATATATTAATGGCAAAATACTAATCCATTCATCAACTTAAAACAAGTCAATAATTTGGAAAAAATAAATCAGCATCTCCTTTAGTAACAGAAATCACATGTCTTTTAAAAGGAGCCATTATCTCCATGGGTTTCTCAGTTGAAGTTAAGAATCTAAAAATGATTTTCATCCATTTCTCATTAATATGCAAAAATATTCAAATTGGATAGTAATTAACCATCTACTCAGTAGAAAACCTTTCCATGATAATTTATGATAAACTCAGTTGCTGCTTTGATTGAGATTGATTTTTGGTGTTGGGAATCTATCATGAATACAAAAAAGCACCTGAAAAATATTTTTAAACACCTAACTTACTTCTCAGCTAATTACACAGTAGCCATGTCCACAGGAGCGCATGTGCTGCCGAGGTTCTGGTGAATCTCAGTCCAGAGCTCCCTGTCTTTGGATGCCTCATCTAGCTGCCTCCTATTGTTTGGGGCTTTTTCATTGTTTAATTCAATTCACCCAACTGTCACACTCAGATGAGACTGCCTAACTAATACAGAATTTCAATACGCAAAGAACCACGGCCATTTTCAAAAATTCTCAAGATGAATTGATGTCACAGAGCTACTTTGCTCTATGGGCTTAGTCATGATTTGTAAACAGACGCCACTGCTACATTCTGCACATGAAAAACAGACCTCAGTAGTTGGTGATGAAAGGGTGATTCTTGCCAGGCTGGGGGAAGTCATTTTCATTCTCCACAACAAAAGCTGGAGTTGAGTATCGGTCACCATAGGCTATGCAACTAGATCTAAACATTGAAGACTGCTATTCAAAATGTTGCTCCCTGGGAGTAACAAAACCATGGGGGGACACAGTTAGTAACCTTCTGTTAGCACATTTTCAAAATATACAAAAGAAAACACCTACTACATTCAGTACCTACTTGGTTACACAGATAAGCTCTAGGTGAGAAGTCCCGGGGCAACAGATGAAAAGGAAACACACTGGCTCTTGCTGACTGTCCATGGCTGCCTCAATCATCCATTTAAAAGCATATTATTGCAGGAGCAGAGCAGTTCACTGGCTAATTTTTTGGTTTTTTTTTTTTTGAGACAGAGTTTCTCTGTGAAGCTCTGGCTGTCCTGCAACTCACTTTGTAGCAAGGCTGGCCACAAACTCACAAGGATCCACCTGCCTCTACCCTCCTGAGTGCTGGGATAAAAGGCATGAACCACCACCACACAGCTTCTTCGCTGGTATTTGTATGCAATAAAATTTCAGTGTTATTTCATTTGTTCCTCTGACAAGTGCATTAGAAGTTACTATAGTCGTTTTCCAGATATACTTGGAGACCTGAGTCATGTGACTGTGGCAAGAAAATCAGTCAGTGTGAAGAACAAGGATTGTTCTTTCTGCTCTTTTCTCTTCACTCACTTGGGTTTCAAAATGTCTCTTAAGGTTGACCTACAGCAGATCCATCACTGAACTTCCTACAGATGCCAGTTGTCAGTTCTTCCTTGGCAGTACTGTGTCAGTCTCTGGAGACGATATTTAGGTATTTCCCTTATAAAACAGACTGTCCAGATAATCCCCCACACACTCTTACGCACACATACCCCTTACTTTGTAATTCCCAAGTATTCCCCAGAAACAAACAGTTGATCTCCAACCTGTGCAAAAGCACAGTATCTTCAGGGAATGGGGCAAATGGGGAATGATACCCTTAAGTGCTTCCTCTTGGGAATCTTCTGACACGGTGAAATATGGAGTAATTAGCAAGTACCCTGAAAACTTTGTTCTGGATCTTCCCAGCAATGTCTGAGAAGGGTAATTATAGAGTTGTGAGCATGAGCCTAAACAAAGAAGAAAAATGAGCATAAGAAATAAGGAAAGCATTATAATGTTTTCTAAAAGGTGTCTTTACAAAACTGGGAGGTGAGATGATTAGAAATTGCAAGACCCTGCCAGTTCCCATAGGGTACAGTCAGTTCCCAGTGTAGATCATACACATGTGCATCCTTTCTGATAGGATTCTAAAGCAACAGAATTGGCCACAAGCGAAGAGCTGCTGTGCTTTCTGTTTTATGATGGCCCCTCCCTTCCATTTCCTGGTCAGCATTCTGGATGATTGTTCCATTTAGCACACATTCTCTAGTTTGTTTCTTTTGCTTCAAGTCTATTTTACATTTTCCTGTACCAAACTGCGTTTGCCATCTGCTGATCCAATTACTTATACAATCCAAATCCTTTTGAGTCTGATTGTTTCGTTCCTCATTATTTGTTCAGCCTCCAGTTTTAGTATCCTTGGTAAACTCTGAAGTCTTGTTTTCAATACCTCATCTGAATATCTTATATACAATACAACCCAATTAGCTCAAACTTTGGATTTTCCTAAGGCTACTTGTGTCTAAGTGGATTTATATCAGTTGAGTGGATGTAGATCCTTAAAAACATCCCAACAATTCCCTCTTATAAGGACAGCTGACCCATCAAGAATTGTATCATCTTCTTTAAATTAAAAATAGTTTTAAAGGAAAGCAAGATAGGGGCTATCAAACACTACTGTGCATGAGAACAATATCATCATCACCATGGTTATCATCATCATCCTTCCAGAATTGTTGATATATAATTGACAAGAATTGTGTATGTTTGAGATCTACTAAGTGATGCCTTGATACACACATTGTAAAATAATTACCATAAAAAGCAATTGTCATAGTTATCACACAGGTACTTTGATGTGGTGTGTTGAACATAGAATCTATGCTTTTAACAAATTTCAAGTTTATAACACATTGTTACCTAATTACCATGTTACAAATTAGGTCGCCAGAATTGAAGCCTAGAGCCTTTACTCAACATAATCCCATCCACTTCTGGTAGTCACACAATGCTCTCTGTTTCTACCACTAGACATTTTTACTCACCACACATACGTGATACTATTCAGTGTTTGTGCCCTGCGCCTGGCTTACTTCATTACTGTCATCCATTTTCATCCATAGAATGATTTCCTTCTTTTCTAAGATTGGATATTATCACTACATTGTCAGTATAATCCACATCTTCTTTATCTAGCCAACAACTGCCTGAGTCTCATTTCCAGACCACAGCCAGTATGAATAATACTGCAAGGGATATGGAAGCACAGTTGTCCCTACAAGATAATGGTTTTATTTCTTTGCAGACCTAGAATTGGTATAACTAATCATATAATGGCACCATTTTTAGTCCTTTTTTTGAGAGAGGGTCTCACTACGTAGCTCTAGCTATCCTGGAACTCACTTTGTAGACCAGGCTGGCCTCAAACTCATAGAGATCTGCCTGCGTCTACCTACTGAGTGCTGGGATTAAAGATGAATACCACCATGCCCAGACCACCATTTTTAATTTTTAATACCCCTCTACTCACCAATAGTGAGGTTCCTCTCTCTTTATCTTTATGAATATTTATTTTTTCAGGTTTTTGATAATGACCATTCTAGCGAGTATGAGGTTTTGATTTCCTTTCTCCTGATTACTGAGGTTAAGTTCTTTTTACCGACTTACGAACCATTGCTGAGTTTTCTTCAGAAAAATGTCTATTTGACAGCCATTACTTGTTTAGTATAAATTATGTGGATTTGTTTCTTATTGAGTGTTATGGGTTCCTTATACATTTTAGTATAAATCACTTCATCTTCCTGACTTGTAAACATCTTCTGTAGTTGACTGTTGCCTTTTGTGGTTTCTTTCTGTAGAGAAATGCCTTTGTCCTGTTTCCTTTCTGTGCTTCACTACCAAGGGCCGTATACAAGATGTTCTCCCTGTTTGAATTGAGGAACTGTATAGCTCCACATCTGATGTTTATGTTGACTTTTGTATAACACGTAAGATAGGAATTTGATTTCATATTGTGCAAATGTGTTGGCCAATATTCTCCTGGAATTTGTTAAAAAGAACAAGTTTTCCCTATCATTAACTGCTAGCAATTGATTGGATATGTGTGGATAAGTTCATGTCTGGTGCTTCTATTAAATACACACACACATACACACAGAGGAATAGATACATTTATGTATATATGCATATATGTGTTTTATGACCTTGTCATGCTATTTTGACTACTGCCTATTTGTAAGACAACACAGGAAGTGTTATATCTACTCCTTCACTCATTAACAATCATTAAGATTGTTTTACCTGCCCAAGATAATTTCTGAGTATACAAATTTTAGAGCTATTGCTCCTATCCTGTGAAAAGTGTCATTAAATTGTAACAAATATTAAATTAAAGCTATAGTAATGACATTTGACATCAGTTCTATGAATCCATGACCAGGAGATATCATGCCACTTATTTATATCCATCTTAACTTCTTTCATTACTGTTTTTTATTCTTCAGTATAAAAATCATTCACTTCTTTAGCTAAATTTGGTAAGTATTTTGGAAGTCTTTTAAATGGGATTGTGAAGCTGTCTTTTTGTGTGTTGATTTTGTAACTTGTAATTTTACTGAATTCATTTATTAAAGCTAACAGATTTTCGATAAAGTACTCAAAGCCTTTTGTGTTAAAAATCATGCTGTCTACAGAGACAATCTTATTCTCCTGTCCAATTTAAATATTTGTTATTCTTTTTATCCATTTCTATTTACTCAGAGTAGTTCAGTAGCATGTTGAAAAAAAAAATACAAGACTCAGACCAAGGAAGCAGATAAGCTAACTTCACATCTTTCTCCTTTCCTCTGTATCCAACCCCCAAGTCTCATTCCCCCACACTCTATAGCAAAACACCTGACAGGACCCTCCCTTCCTCCCTGCCCCCAACTCCAATGGGTCATGGAGATCTTCTCCACCAATCTTCTCCCTACTCATCCTGTTATCCCAGCCCTCCCAACTCCAGAAGGCATTCCCTAGGAATTCATCAGCAAACTTAGCAGAGAATAGAGTACACCAGTGAACCAAGTAAGCGAATTTTGGTTCTTCACTGTCCCTCCTCTTCTCTAAATCCAGTTCTCAGTCTCAACCCAGCTCTGTAGCAGATTGCCTAGTATGACCTCTCCTAATTCCTCACCCTCATTCCTAGGGAACTAAGCAGATCTAGGTGAAATACCCTGTTTTCTTTCTTCCAGTGGACTCCCTTAAGCTTATCCCAGCCCATGCTCATTTCTAAGTGTCAGCCCTCAATACCTAGAAACACATTTTACTCCAAACCACAGTGCCTACACCTAGCAGTATCTCAGAAGAATTTCCTACCTGGCAACACACAGCAACCACATCCTCCCGAGAACCAGAAAAGGCAACAGAAATCATGGAACAAAACACCCACCCATCAAAGACAAGACCAGATATCAGCACCTAGAATTACAATCATTCTGAACCCAAGTGCTTAGATGCCAATGTAAAAACACAATCAACAACAGCTAGCACAATGTCTCCCCTAGAGCCCAGCAGCCCCACCACTGCAGGGAGGCTCATGGGTTAGTTAGCCCTGCTGGAGGCTAGACAGCTCTCTCAGGCCTTTTCCACGTTTGTGTTTGCTTGGCACCTGCTGCTTACTTACCTTTTCTGGTGGTAGGAAGTCAGGAGAAATTCCTAAAACTGCGTTCCTTTTCTTGACCCTGAATGCCAGACTAGGACCAAAAAAAAACACAAAGAAACAAGAGAAAAACCTTATTTATTTTCTCTGTGTGGGTGTCTGGAATGGTCACCTTGGTGCAGCTTCTTCAAGTCCTGCCTATAGCTGCCATCCTTGCAGAATGCCTGCTCATTATATCTGCACGGACAAGCTCTGTGAGCAAAAGACTGAAGTATGTAGGGGAGTATTTTGGGTGTTCACAGGCCAGCTGATGTGGCACAGTAGGGATCGTATTCCAAGAAGCCTGGGAAGGTTCCTGATGGAGTCCACAGCTGAGGAGGGACCACCACCTCTCCATCCTGTGCCTAGCCTGTGCCCATGCCTCAGCAGTAATCAGGGCCATGCCAGAGATGATGGGCTTTAGGGGCAGCATCTCCCCCAAATGAAATGAATGAAAAGTGGCCTCTAGATGCTCTTCCTTTCACTGCAGGCTGGGGTCGGCGTGGCTCTTGGCATTATGGGTTCTTCCTTGGAGATGTGAAAAATAAACTAAAGCATTCTCTTACTGTCAACAGTGGGTTAATGAGCATATTTGTGACTGCTGGCATTCGCTCCAGGTTGTGCAGAAACTTTTCTGGACTCCCAAATTCCAAGAAAGGAGTGGTTGAAATTGAAACCCGTGTGAGGTTGACATCCCTGTCCCACCCACTCATCATAAAATTCCCTTCATTTTTATTAATATATGCAATTGCCATTACTTTATTAAATACTTGCTAAATTCGCACTTAAGGCCATCTATTAATTAATGATAAATATGTTTTTAAATATAGAATTAAGCCGAGGATAGAAATACACTTTTAACTATCCATTTATGCTTCATTTTTATCTGTTTCTACAAAATATATATGTTGTTTTTTGATTTTAAACAAAGTTTCTGTTGAGCCTGATTTTTCTGGCATAAAATCCAATAAATAGAGATAAGTTTTTGGAACATTAATCTATAAAAACACAATCACATGTTTACTTTTTCTTTTAAGACCTACTAAGTAACACAATTAATAAGCAAAACAGAAGTGTGCATTCCTTCATGCAAACATAAATAATTCAGTGTTCACTCCTGGCCTTCTGAAATGCCCTTTCTCCTCTTCCTTGAATTGTGCATCATTTAAGATCAAGTTCAAAGATGACATCCTCTGTGAAACATTCCCAAATCTTCCCTGTGGCAAGATTACAGACTCTTTTATTTCTATTCCTATGCCACTTATTAATTTATACTGTAGCACATGATGTATTTTAAATTTTTATTGTTCTTGCTTCCTCATCTTTATACCTTGATATGAGTCATTAAATGCCGGCTAGATGAATGATTAGTGGATGAATGGTTAATGTTAAGCAGAGAACAATTGTTTATGAAACTTGAATTTGACCTAAAGGTGCAGTTCACAAGCAGAAAGCCTCAGGTTTGATGTTCAGTGGGTGGGGGATGGAGAAGGAAGGGAGGGAGGTAGTTGTGGGGAAAGAGATGGAGAGAGAAAGAGACATTGTAGCTATGAGAATTTAGGTCATACTGACTAGTTACTGCTACCTGCTACTCCTGCTGGATCTGACTCTGCCCTTTCCACAACTGCTCAAGTTGAAGTATCTACCCATTTCCCCAAAGGATTCCTGGTTTCCAGTGTTTCCAAGAAGTCGCCATTCCACTGTAACTCTCCCTAACCCTGGCAGGCACAGGCAAGCACTCGTGTGGCTTCTGGGTTAACAGAAGAAGCCCAGACTTGTGCACAAACAGCGGGAAGAAACACAGGCTTTGGAAGTTCTGAATCTGAAAGCAAGTTGTAAACACTTCTGCTGTCCCTTCAGGACTGAAGCTATGTCACTTCCTCTTTTCAATGGCTTCATTTTGTATGAGATCCAAAACTACAGTAAGAAACATACTCAGCATCACTGTGTTCTAACCACCCTTCTTCCATCTTTCCTCCCTCCCTCCCTATCTCCCTCCTTCCCTCCCTTTCTTTCTTCCTTCAGAAAAACAAACAAGACAAAATTAAAAAAAAACAGCACATTTCCCTGGTAGTAAGAATATGAGTTATGTTTTGGTTCCCTCAAATCAACAATTTTCCATAAAACGATGCTTTCTGCAATTGCCTTCTACTTGGTGTTATTTCAAATGCTTTATTAATTTAGACGGTAATGATCGACAAACATCTGTCTGTCCCTGAGCCAAAGATAGGTACCTAGGAGCCAGGAAGTGAAGAAACCCCATGGCTTTGCATTCCAGGCAAAGGTCTTCACAAAAGCATGGCTGTGTCAAGCTTTCTCCTGCAGGAGCATAGTAAGGGTGTGGAGGACAGCCATACTTTAACCTTTCCCAGCTCTAAAGGGTGACATGCCTGGTGACTTCTGGACCTCCTAACACTCTTATTTGGAGCTTAGAAGATTTTATATACAATTATAGCTTTTCTTTCTTTAATATACAAATGCTAACTCAGACAGTTTTTAAGCTTTTTACAAGTGATCGGTTTTCTTTATTCAAATAAACTGTGGTATACAGTACCTTCTCCATGAAAATGGTAAATAGCATTTGCGGATAACATACATCAATATTGCTTTTACATTATTTTGTAGGGTGACAAAGTACATACTAGGAAAATAATCAGTGAGAAACTAACTTTGTAATCTCCCAAGAAGTTAAAATACAGTGGAAGAAATGTAGGCCTGTGGAAGAAATCATAGAGAATGTAATGAAATAATTCTTGCCCAAGAATGAGGTGATAGACATAAAGTGAGCAACTTTGTGCTGGTTATTCCAGACTATAAGGTATCAGTTATTAGATTATTGATGCTAACTGCACTAGCACTTTATTCCTAATTCCTCCAAATATTAACCTTTACTATTTCCTTTCATGATTATCTCTCTTTTCCTTTCAATTGCCCCATATAATAGTCACAAAAGGCCCCTCTGGAGGCCCTTTTCTCCGATAACAATCATCACCTTACCATGCCCACAGGAAGGACACCAAGCAAACCAAGGCACAGTGAGAGGATGCATGGGGATCTTCATGGAGACAGGCATCTCTATGCTCATTTCTGGTAGACTGCTTGTCTGCCTAGGTTCCTGTCACCTTGACACAGAGGTGGTCATTTGGGAGAGGGAACCTAAATCAAGAAAGTGGCCCCACCAGATTGGCCTGTGGAGCATTTTCTTAGATGATGATTGACGTGAGAGAGCCCAGCTCAATGTGGGCAATGCCAGTGCTGGGTAGGCAGTGCTGAGGTGAGGAAGAAAGTAGGCAGAGCAAACCATGAGGAACAAACCAGTAGACACTCCTCCTCCGCCGCCTCTGCTTCAGTTCCTGCTTCCGTCTTTCTTCCCTGACTGGCTTTGTTTGTGGTACTTTATCACTGCAGTGAAACACTAACTAATCACTGTCCTTTCTTCTGCCTTTTAACTACCCATGAGACTTTGAAAGAAGAAACTACTCGCAGCTCCTCTGAGAGCACTTGCTGACCAAGGGAACCTTACTCACCAACAAGAATTCCTCGCTCTGAGACACAGTAATATATAAGACATGAACAGAAACTGCAGGCACGTGCGCAAATCCAGAAAGCAGATGCCATGAAGCCACAACTACGCTGGAAATCAGAAGCAGGGGTGAAAAGGAGAACAGGGAAGAGCAGGCACTAGCCGTATGCTAGCTAACAGCATCTATACATTTGAAGCCAATTTTCTGAGCTTTATTGAATCATAATCAATATTTTCAAAACAGAGTTTTACCACTTAAATCTCTAGCCTGTGCCACGTTCTCAAGTGTTCATTTTCTATGAAATATTTCCAGACCTAAGTTTTGTCACTGCACTTGCCAATGTAGGTGTGATTTTTATATGCAAACACGCATCGATTCCCTCAAAAATCGATTCTTGTTTTGTAAAGAGGTTCATTTCCATGTTTCCTTCAATGGCAGTACTTCTATATCATCCTCAGCTGCTTAAAGTAACAAAGCAGACTCATGGCTCTCCATACCAGGCATGTAGCTTATAGAAAGGTTACATAATGGATGTTCATGATTCCAAGAAAAACCTAAGAACTAGGGCTTCATAAAGAATATTTGGCAGGCGGGCATGGTGGCACATGCCTTTAATCCCAGCACTCAGGAATCAGAGGCAGGTGGATCTCTGTGCATTCGAGGCCAGCTTGGTCTATGTAGTACAACTAAATTACACACATACACACACATCTATGGGCATAGATATGTACATATATGACATAGAAGTAAAGAAAGGATTACGTGGGAAGAGGGAAGAATCTAAAGGGAGGGAAACAGAAAAGGATAACAGAAAAAAAGGGTAAATATCGCATGATGTCTCTAATATGTAGACTGTAACTTTAAGTATAGATGTAATGTGCATATCTGACATGAACGCAACAGAGGGATCATTTAGGGAGAAGAAGTGAGCAAAAGATGGAACTGAAGAATGACTATAAATAAAACACAGTAGTCTACATACATGAAAATGCATACAAAAACTTACTTTATATATACTTATTGAAATTTCAATTTAAACATTGTGTAGCGCTTGAAAAATTAACTAACATTTATGTCATATAAAAAGAGGTTTAATGAAAAGGGTAAGATTATGTAAACGATAATTTATATTTTAAAAATGTGTAACTTTCAGGATGTAGTTGATGCATTAGGACTGAGCAGGGAGAGATGGACACACACAGCCTACGCAGAGCTGTTTGCCCGGGCAGGGAAAACACAAGGCTGCTAAACTCCATTAGGACACTATTATCATCAGGCACCATTATGATGAGCAAATATATGGTGGGGTAAGGGACGGGGGGGTGCAAAATGGTTCATGTCCAGTGGAGAGAGGCAGATCTGAAGAAACTAAGGCTATAAGGAGTGGGTTGTGGTGAGTTGCTTACGTACCGCCCAAGGTCAAGATGATGTCCAATTCTGTGTTGCTGCCAAGGGCCATATCTGGGTCCATGACCCTGTGGCAGCCATGGTCTGTGTTGATGTCCATGATCCTGTTATTGCTGAGGGCCATGAGGATGTCCAGGGTCTGGGCTCCCACCTCGGGTCATGCTAGTGTCTGAAGGCCACCAGGCAGTAGGGTGATAGAACTCAGCTACCACCCAGGCACGCATCCAGGGTTTTGAGTGGGAACTCCCCAATATCTACCCTCTATGGTCTGTTGTAGCATGTGAAGTGGCTGGTCCTACAGAACCATAGCCACAGGATCTCCATGACTATGGGCAGCTGCACGATATCAGAGAAGAGATTCGGTGAGGGCTCAGTGATGATGGTGTAGCAGAAGCTAGAGGCGTTGAACCTGACCAACAATACATTATATAACGAACATTTGTAAGGAAAGATGTGTGAACAAAAGGATGAACTGCATGGTACGCGGCAGCTCCCATTGCCAGTGAAAGAAGTGAAGAGGCAATGGAAAGGTAGGAAAGACAGGGGAACGAAGTGGGGTTTTTTGTGGTTTTCTTTTTTGTTTGTTTTGATTTTGTTCGTTTTTTCATTAATAGTCTTAACTTGCGCTTTTATTTTTTAACTTTTATTTATTTTTTTTAGTTTTATCCTATTTTTATTATACCTTTTTTTAGTTTTCCTTTGGTGGGGGGCACTACAAGCGTGAAGGACAGATATGGAGGGGCTGGGAAATAAATGGAATTGGGGTGCACAATGTGAAAAGCCCAAAGAATCAATAAAAAAGTTATGTCTAAAAATAAATAAATATGTAGTTAGAAAAGAAGGAAATAGTTGTGTCAGCCAAGAGTCTTAATAAACAAAATGAAAGGCCACAGATATAATGAGATAGACGATAGATGGCGGGTAGATAATATTCATTACAGGGAATTGGTTCAAATGATTACAGAGACACGGGGGTCATAATATACTACTTGTGTAGTAGAGAATCAGGAAAGGATATGACAGAATTCCAGTCCACGTCTGGACGCCTGGAAGCCAGGGGAAATCATAGTCCAAGAGCAGGAGATGACTAATGCCCAGTTCAGGCAGGCCGGCAGTGGAAGAGTGAGTCTATATCTTTCCTTCATGTTTTGTTCTGTAGGTCCCCGGTTAACAATAGACGGTGCTAACACACATCTCTGCTACCAAGGTCACCAGTTCCGATTTCAATCTTATCCATAACCACCTTAAAAACACACCCAGAAGTAACATTTAAATCTGGCACCCTGCGGTCCTATCAGATTGAGATGTAATTTACCACTATATGGTAATGCTTAGCAGAGAACTGCCCACTTTGCTGGCCTTCGCATACACGATGGGGCAAGATATCTAAAACTCTATAGTCTTTCTTCTTCCCTTTTTCCTCCCATATGATCCTACATACATTCATTCACACAGTACCACTTAGAAAAGGCATTAAGAATCTCTATTAGTTATTTGGACTAAAATACAAAACCCAACTTCTGCCTTCATCTGAGATGATAGAACAGAATATAATTAATAAAGCTACATCATAGAAAAATTAAATTTACATCTTAGAATCATCTACATTCTGCTCTTTGAAAAAATAGCTAAGTAAAAGTTACAGAACAAATAGTCACTGGTAACATTTTACACAATTTATTGTCAAAGATCTTAGGGGAGAATAAGCCCATGACATCTGACTTCAAATGCCTCCTGAGAGCTAGGACTGCTTCTGATCACAATGATAATGACTCCTGGAACAGAAATCCACATTTAAGTCAAAATTAGAGATTCCGCAGACTCACTCCTTTCTGAGAAATCTGGTCATTGAAATGCCCCTCTTGGGTTATAAGAAATAGGGCCTCTACAGAAAGGGCTAGAAGACTTGATCCTAAGGAGCTCTTGGAGGCTCTAGTTGAGGTATGCTCCCAGTTTTCAATGTTAAAAAAATGTATTAAGAGTGATTTATAATTCTGAATTGATCCTACTCAATATTTTTCACATGTCAAATGATACTGAGAACTGAATCCTCAGACTGGACACATACTGTGTTTGAATTTGGCCCACATGAGCACATAAAAAAGAAACCATAATAACATTCTTGCTTTAGAAACATGTATGCATACTTTTAACAAAGACAAGGGGATGCTGACTCTGGTCTTTGTATGTATTATAAAAAATTGTGTTAAATCACCTCTGTAATACATTTCTCTATATTGATCATATGCTGCTAGACTGACCATGTGAGCCCTTATGCCCATCAATAGCTAGGGTTGACGCCTGATTCCTAGGGTACTTTAGTGCCTTGTCCTAGATATGAATATTATTCATAAGGTTTATTTACTAAAAGTCAATAATTATGCATGTATTAAATTTGCATTATTGCTGTTGTTAATGGTGTCCTTTAGCTGGTCACAGATTATACTCTTCTGCTCAGGCTGCCAGAGATGATAAACACTTCATTAGCAACACTTAGGATGTCTGCATTGGATGCCGTATCCCAGGAGTCCATGTGTGAATTACAGGGAACCTCTTTAGTGTTAGGGTAAGTACATAGTCCCTAGAGATTTCATCACATTTCTATTCTGGGTGCCACAAACCCTACCATTAAATATGTTTTCGCCACTTAAAAACTGCTTTGTGGGAATGGCATGTCTTAATTGTTCCCAGGACAATGCATAACGCAACTGCTGTGATGGGTCTTCAGTTGAACTAATCGGCAAGTTGTGGACTGGCTTCAGCAGATTTGAAAGCACTAATGAAGCACGATATACAAAAGAATAAGAAGAGAAAAAACCCACCATGCATCAAGGGAAGGAAATACAATTCTAGAAGAGGTTTCTTATCTTTTAGATTTTATAGAGTGAAAACAGGGAGAAAATGTATTTTACTGACTGAGTCGAAAGCTTCTTTTTCTCTATATGTAATATATCTTGGGTTCAAGGACAGAGAAACATCAGTGCCAGAGTTTTCAAAGCAACTAATTTGTGCATAAAAATTATGCACGGGGAGACAAAACCAGCTAGCTGCCCTTACAATCAGGCAGTTGTGCATGTAAAACAGGTAATGGCACATTTTGCACCAGCAATTACCTTTCTTGCACCTGTGAGTGCCTGTTTTGCATGGGTAAGTAGGTCCCTGTTTATTGTATCTAAATGTTGCCACCTCTGCTTCTTTAGGCAAACTTTATGATTTTACTAAATGTTATTTCAAAACAAGGAAGGTGCATTTCTATGGTAAGCCTATGTGTGTACATGCACGTGTGAGTCTGTGTGCGTGCTTTTTAAATGACTGGAAAATTGATGCTAACTTCATTTGATTTTAACTACCGTACTTTGCAGGGCTGTGTTCAATGATATAAAATATTTCATTTTGGTTTTATGACATAAATGTCTAAATGTCCTGCTGCCAAGATGTATCAATCAAATCAAAGTTTCCTATTTAATATTATCCAGGTGCCAGGATGAGAGGGGAAATGATACTTCAGTTCAGAGTCAACCAGTACAGAATGTCTTCACAGTTGGTAGCAGGCTCCTACATACACCTCTTTGAGATCCATTACTTCAGGGCTCATAAACTAGAATGTAGGATTTCTCACAATGCCCCGAGTTTCTTCCTTTATACGTGTATTGTTTTTCAAATTGTTACTTGCAAGAGAAAAGAAAAATATCCAATTCACAGGATCACTTGAGACAGGCATCAGGAACAATTAAAATTCTCACTGTTTCAAGGGCACTTCACGGCTTTTTGATAAATTGAAGCAAACCCCTGAATCTGTTTTTCTAACCTTCCCACTTACAGTAGCTATCAATTTGAGTGCTTGACTACTTCTTAGCATTATTTATCATTAAATATCCAAGAGA